>JAOYMZ010059528.1:0-13136 GCA_025802335.1 Pinguicula primuliflora
TAATTTATAATTGAGATTTTTAAACTAATTAAATATAAAAATAATAATAACCAAGTCTCTGATATGGCAGCACCAGCACCGGTGGCAACACTGGTGTCGATTCCTCCACACTCTCCAGCTAGCTGTTTACACCCTTAAACATCTGAGGTGTCCTGGGAAACAGCAGGACGACGCAATAAGTCAGTGCTAAGCAGACTCGCCAGGAAATTACCTTCGGTTATAGAACACTTGCGGGCTAACACAGCTTCATTGTATATTGCAAATTTCCCTCCAGCTTGGATAGTGAATGACTTGTGTAACTTCTTCGAGCAATATGGTTCCCTTCGATATGTGCACACGCTCTCTAGGATGATATTCCAAGGTAAGTGTTACAGGTTTATCAGATTCGATAAATCTGCCAATTTGCAGGAGTTGATAGAAAAACTGAATGGCATCCGAATTGGAACCTGTAAACTGTATGTGATTATGGCTCGAAAACCAAGAGAAATAGTCCATAGAGCACTGCCTAAAGCATGTCCTGGAACCACCCTTGCCCACGATTAGAATCCTTGCAGATCTCAGGGACTAGGTACGTCCTCAAGGGATGAGGAAGATCTTGTCAGAGTGGTTAAGTTCTCCACTAGTCCAGAAAAACTATCGTGGTTGGAGAACTGCTTAGTAGGCACTCCAGCATCTACTTTAGACACCATTTCAATGTCCAAGATCATGGAGAATCACTCATATGCTGATGCCAAGGCAGTTCGCCTTGAGGGTGGAGAAGTGCTACTTAAACCGGCCAATCCAGAGGAAAAAATATGGTTGATTAGCGATGCAGCTGCTATACAATCACTGTGCTTGCACAACCTCCGCCCTTGGAAGCTACTGAACGGGAAGTTGGTCTGTCCAGCATGGGTGAGGATATGAGGAACCCTGCTCTATTGATGGTGTGAGGAATTCTTTCAAGAAGTGGCTGCACAGCTGGGCACGGTAATGAAGGTGGATGAGCAAACATCCAGTATGTCAGAAATGCAATTCGGTCGGGTGTTGGTGCTGACAACTTCTAACAACAGCATTTGTTCTAGACTAAGGGTAGATGTTGGTGAGGAACAATTTGATCTATTGCTGGAAGAAGAGACTAAGGAGACCATGATCTCTGGCAGAAGCAAATGGAACAATAAGAAGTTAAGCTCAGTTTCTCTGAAGACTTCAGTAGGGTATCACACACAGGATGAAGAATGGTCTAAATTGGCCCCAAATCAAGTTCAGCACACTGATAATAATACATCAACGATAGCGGAATTGGGTCAGGAAGTTGCTGCTCCAGTGGATATGGCAATTGATATTATTGATGCAATCAACACAAGGGCAGAAACGAACACTGAATCAGCGGACAACCGCACAGCGAATCTACCGGAAAATTCAGAACGCAACAGCCGCATAGCAAATCTGTCGGAAAATTTAGAACGAGACCTACCTCTGCCGGAGCAGTCGACCGGAGAGCCATTAAACCCAGCATTTAACACTGAACCGTCGCCTACAGCTTCCCCAGAAGCAATGAATTCAGATTTGAAAATGTGTGAACCCAAATTGACAGGCGCATTCAAGGAGCCTGGACCTATTTCCCAAGTGAATCTGTTGACGGCAACTAATGGTAGTGATTCCCAAGGGTCAAATACAAATGGTGATACACAAGATCGAACCCATTCAGAAGTTAATAGTGTGGGACTCGAGCAGGAACTGAGGTCGCGAGATTTGGAGGAGTAGTCTGGAATTGGAGGTCCGAAATTGGTACAAGAGGTTATATGCAATAAGGCCACTGCAATTGGGCTTCCAGCAAGCACAGATCAAGGCCCAGCCTCAATTGAATTCAGATCAAAGAAAAAGAAGCACCACCAGATCGGGCTGTTGGCCAGATAGTTAGAAACGTGAAGCATAAAACCTATGTGGGCCGTCCAGAATGCAGGGGTCTCAGTAAACCCACCCCCTTCAAAATTGTGGATTGCAACAAAAGCACGTTCGCGAATTACACACTTAAGTTGAAGGCACGGGAATGTCGAGGGCGACGAATAGAAAAGATGCGCGAGAACAGGTGGAAAGCTCAAATATCAAAAGTGCAAATGGCCAAAACTCTACGCTCGGGCCACTATGAAGCTGCGACCGGCCAACTAGAGGAAGCGCGGGAAACTATACTCATGGCGCAAGCACTTGGAGTTGATCTATCAGAGGATCACCTGGATATACTGGTTCAAATGGAACTCCGGGATCAAAAAAATTGCAATATAGATGATTAAAGACTATTGAAATTGTTAGACGTGCGGAAATCCCCGAAAATGTGATGTTGTACATAATTTTCTGATAAATAAAACTCTTACCTATACAAAATATATATATAAAATAATAAATGTTAAAATTTGGTAGCGTAAGGGGACTTGAACCCATGACCTTTGAAAAAAGAAGTAGATTGACACAATCCTTTACCACTAGACGAGACTAACATTTGTTTTCATTTAAAATATCAGTACACTATGGGTGGGTTTAGTAGCAAGGATTATGTAGGATATAATAGGATGAGATTTAGTGGGATTGAAAAATACATCATCCGTTTAGTAGGCATGATTATGTAGAATTTTAGGAATTTAGATTATAATGTGATTTTAAAATATAGTAAATCATAAATCTCTAAAATTCTACCTAATCCGGCCGACTAAACGTATGATATATTTTCTTATCCTACTAAATTCTATCCTATTATATCCCACTAATCCCTCCTACTAAACCCACCCTTATAGTGTGGTCAACTCTGTGGTGAATATGCTTGCAAAATGGGGAGCAGCAAATCAAGATGCAATCTTCACCCACTCTCAAAATCTTCCTCAAGGTACAACCTAACTTTTGGAGTTTGATCTACATTCAACATATGCAATAACTTCTTAAACTTTATTTTTTAGACATGATCGTACCTATGGTTGTTTCATTAGACACGACACTTTCTATGAACTCTAGCTATAGGTATTTGGCCAATGGGCATATAATATGTATGATGCAAATTTCTTCTTTAGCTTGGTTGTCTAGCATTAGGTATTCAATAAATGGGCATTGTATAAATTTAGCTATAGTTAGGCAATACAAATTTTCATTCTTGTTGAACCTTAAAATTTAATTATCGCGTAACCCTTCAACCGTGGAGGTTTAATTAAAAAAAAGTCCCAGTTATTGATTTCTTGTAATGTTACTATATGAAATGTAACAGTGAATTGAACAAATGAAATACGACAATACAACAAGAGAATGGAGCAGTGACTTGAGAACAAATTACAAACCACTCTGTTTTTTTTTCTGTTTTCTGATTTAGAAGAATCTCTTATTAATTAAAGAGACACAGACGTACAGTACATACACACAGACGTGGTCAATGGCTTGAAACAATGGAAATCCTTCCTATATCTATGAACTGATGCTTTACAGTAACACCGACATCAACCCGAAACAAAAGGGAAAAGGGGTCCCAAGATCATTCAATGATGGAGGGTTGAAATAAGAAGCCATGCCCTGGTAAAGAAATGCCGGGGCCGGTTTCAAAATTTTATTTTGACGTTTTTCTCTATTGGGAAGATAAGAAAAATGTGGCAACCCCCATATCCAATTGTTTTTTAGTAGTTCTTTGAATTTGTGTGTTGCTCCTCCGTATCCTGTCGGCGGAGGCAGAGCAGTCCATCACAAGACAAAATATGAGAACAACTCCAAAGTGCCAAGTCTTTTTTTTTGATAGGTAAAGAATTCCATTTTATTTCAAGTAAAATATTTACATAATACAAATAAAGTCTCAAAAGTGGGCATACTAAAAAATTTTAAAAAACATAACTGGGCCAATCCATTAGATTGGCCAATGTCTTCTTCTTGATTTTTTTATTTATATAACGTAGTGAACCTTACCGAGGTAGTTAATCCCAATGTCCTACCGCAATAACTTGCAAACCGGAGTAAGGAAGTAAGCCACACTTGACAAGCCATATGTAATAGGCTCATGTCGCTAAAGAAATTTGAATCTATAAAAGTGAACCAATAGCCAACCCTTCTTTGACTTTTGGTTGCTGTGTTGCTACATATGTTGATCATTATAAAAGTGAAGTATTACATCCGGCTTCGTTTCTTGCTTTGTATGGAGTGGCATTATTTTAGTGCATGTGGTGTATGTTTTAGTTTTCTTTCACATGGAAGGGACCACCATCCATCAATTTCATTATCTTTGGGGGTGTCGTGAGGATGATTCTAATGACGGAGACACTCTGAAAGATTGTTTTGATTTATTAAATTAGCAATTAACGCATCAACATTAGCAAATCTGGCTTTGGTTACAACTCCCAATCAAGTCTTGTCTTACGTTCCTGAAACACAGGAAGAAATGCTTAATGAAGCCAGAACAACTGGTGAATATGCTCACACGCTTAGCCTTTAAACTCAGGAACAACATATATAAGTACTGCTCAATATGGAAGAAAGAGAAGTGGAGGAGAATTAGAAGCTGATTATCCCAATGTTCTATACCTGGTGACTTCAAATTTTAATGCGGATTCTCAATCAAAACACTAGGGGCCTGGGTGTTATTCGTAAAAAGAAAGATCTAGCTGAAGCTGTGACACAATTCAACATTGAGTTCATCAGTCTACAGGAAACTAAGCAATCTGAGATTACAAGGAAATCATGTGAGCTGATATGGAAACATCCCAACTTTGAGTTCGTCTATCAACCTTCTGTGGGATTATCTGGCGGACTGCTATGTACCTGGAGAGTAGACTGTTTCAGGATGACAGGATGTTGGAAATCTCGCAATATAATAGAAATTTCTGGTGTATGGAATGGGCCTCAAGGTCCGGTGCAAGTGAAAGTATTGAACATGTACTCCCCGTGCCTAATTGCAGAGAAAATGAGGCTATGGCATAACATCTTACAGAGAATCAGGCTGGATTCGCAATCAGCTTGGCTGCTATCTCTTACCTGGATGAAAAGAAAGGATCCTCTATACCTGTGATGAGTGAAATGGACGAGTTTAATGACTTCTTAGAGGAAACTGGATTGGTGGACCTTCCCTTATAACTGAGAAAGCATACTTATTATGATCCTTGAGGGCTGTGTTCTAGCCGTATCGATAGAATATTGGTATCTAATCAGTGGCTGATGATATGGCCAAATGTATCCCAAATTGCTATTGACAGGAAGAGCTCAGACCACTATCCATTAATCCTGATAAACGAAACTACAAACTCTGTTCCAACACCCTTTCGGGTTTTGGACGCTTGGTTCCAACACAAGAATTTTGACAACTTTGTGAGAAATGCATGGACGGAAATGGCTGAAGTGGGAACCAAAGGCTTTGTTCCAATGAAAAGAATGAAGCAGCTAAGGGAGAAGTTGAAAGCTTGGAATAAGGAGGTTTTTGGAGACTTGAAGGTAAGACTAACTGATGCTTAGACAAAAGTAGTTGAACTGGACAGGATGATGGAAACTAGGACTCTATCATCTGATGAAATTTTTGAATGGAAAGAGACTGAAGCTGAAATCAAGCGCCTAAATAAAATGATGGATAGCCTGTTATACCAAAAATCTAGAGTCAGATGGATCCGAGAGGGTGATGGGAATACAAAATATTTCCATGCCTGTGTAAAGAACTATCGATGCAGGAACACTATCAGAGGAATGATGTCAATGGGGCTTGGAATGATGAGGTGCAAACTGTGAAGCAATTCCTTCATGAGAGATTCAAAGAGCATTACCAGGATGCACTATATCCTAAACCTGAGGTGGACTGGGAAATATCTAATCCTGTAACTGATGGAGAAAACTCTTGGCTCACTGGACATTTTTCAGAAACAGAAGTCCATGAGGCACTGATGCAATGTGGTAGTGGAAAAAGTCTGGGTCCAGATGGATACAACTTTAAATTCCTAAAACACTTTTGGGACATTTTCAAAAGTGACGTTATGGATTTCTTTGCTGAATTCTGGAGGGATGAAAAGCTAGTAAAAGGTTTGAACAACACGATGGTTACTTTGGCTCCTAAGTGCTCCTCACCTAAGGATATCTCTGATTTTCGGCCTATATCTATGGTAGGCTCAATATATAAGCTGCTATCCAAAGTCCTCTCAACCAGATTGTCTCGAATCTTACCCAGACTTGTGGCTTCTACTCAAGCTGGATTTATCTCTAAAAGATCAATCCTGGACAGCATTGTCCTAGCTAATGAGGTGATACATGATGCTAAAAGCAATAGGAAGTCATGCTCTATCTTTAAGGTTGACTATCAAAAGGCCTTTGACAGTATTAATTGGAGCTATCTATGGAATTTGATGCACCTAATGGGATTCAACAGAAAATGGATGTGCTGGATGAAGGAGTGTATTGAAACTGCACAGATATCTATTATGGCTAATGGAAGCTCTTGTGGAGAATTCAAGATGGGTAGGGGACTCCGGCAAGGGGACTCTCTATCACCACTATTATTTGCTTTAGCGGCAGAAGGATTACACTTGCTATTCCTAAAAGCTGAGGATGTTGGCAGTTTGAATGGCTACCAAATTGGTGAAAGCAAATTGAAGATTACTCATCAACAATTTGCAGACGATACAATATTAATTGGAGACAGAACAGTGACTGACACAGTTGCTATCAAACGAATACTGCGCATCTTTGCGCTAGTATCTGGACTCAAAGTGAATTTTAAAAAAAGCAAACTCTTCTCAATCAATGTTGCAGAAAACACCCAAGCTACACAGATGAGAATACTGAGATGCGAAAGAGGCAATACTCCGTTTAATTACCTAGGGGTGAAGGTGGGAGCGAATCCTAGATTGGAACGGGCGTGGACTTCAGTGATAGACATCTTGAAAAATAGACTGACAGGGTGGGAGAAGAAGTATATCTCTTTCGGGAGTCGAATAACTCTGATTAAATCAGTGCTATCCTCAATTCCTACGTACTATCGGTCAATGTATAAGGCTCCAGAAGGAGTTTTAAAACAAATGACAAGTATTATTAGCAAGTTCCTATGGGGAGAGATCAGCTCAAGGCCTTGAAAAGTGAGATGGATTGGATGGAAGATGATATGCTTGCCTAAATCTAAAGGAGGCTTAAGTGTGAAATCACTAAAGCAGTTCAATCTGGCACTACACGGAAAGTGGGGATATAGATTGATTAATGAGAATTCTGGTCTCTGGCACCAAGTCCTAAGTTCAAGATATGGAAACCAGCAACTAGCAGAATCAATAGAACAACCAAAGCCTTCTATATGGTGGCTAGACCTGAAAAAACATGTTCTTCAAGCTGAATGGTTTAGGAACAATGTGAAGCACACGGTGGGGAATGGCACATCTACGAAATTTTGCCTGGATATATGGCTAGGAGACAGACCATTATCTAAAGCATATCCAAGACTCTTCAGTAATGCAATTGATAAAAATGCAATGATAAATGAGAAAGGAAGTCCGGAATCTATCTGGATTTGGGTGTGGTTATAGAACCACGAGCTTACTGATGTGGAACAACTTGAATTCGACAGCTTGCTTCACAATTTGGAGCAGGCTCCTCAGCCATCCTTGGACTCAGATACTCAAAAATGGAAAGCAGTCTCGGAAGCGAAATACCCTACAGGGCAAATATACACCCAGATAATGAAGGAAGAATGGGAAGGCATCAATTACAACGAACTAGCATCCAAGGCCTGGCAAAAGCTCTTACCGATGAAAATTTTTGGATTTTGCTGAAAAGTCTTGCACAATAGTGTCCCGTAGGCCGATAATCTTGCCAGAAGGGGAATCACAGTTGCAGACATCTATTGTCCACTCTGTATGGTGGAACACGAAAGTGTGGATCACTTATTTCTGCAATGCAACAAATCGAGATGAATTTGGCGGAGGATGTTGAATTGGATTCACTTCTCACTCCCTCTTCCGGAAACCTAGCTGGACCTAATAAACTTGAACAAAAATATCGCCTTCCCGAACAGAATCAGAAAAATATGGGGTTTGATCTGGATGCATTGTGTCTGGGAGATTTGGAAGGCTCGCAACTCAATACGGTTTTCTTCATTTCAATAGGCACAACAGCCATTGCTCTTTTGGCGTTCATTCATGACTTGCTGTAATGTTCTACCGAAAAGTATCTTTGGGTTGAGTTTTGCATTGTAAATTCGTTGCAATTGATAGGTCCTCAATGGCGTCTAAATTCATTGTTGTGCAACAAAATACTGTCTCAACTTTGGGTCAGGATTGTATCACTAATTATGTAACCTTATTTTGTACTTACCCCCAACTTTTGTGGATTTTCTTGCCGGTCATGTTGCCTAATATTTCACTCGGAATTAACTATGGTATATATTGTTCATTTTATTGCTTATTTTCTCTGTTTACTTTTTTTTTGATTCGCATTGAGCTCTCAGAACCGTGCCCTGAGGGCACGGGCGGGCATACTCTAGTCTATATATTAACCGGCAACCGAAACGACATTCCTGTCCTCTCACAAACAAGAAACCTGTTGTCGTATGGCCACGTCATTTTCATGTCTAACCATGGTTTCGCTCCCGCCTAACCATGGTTCCAGTAGTCTCCAGAAACTTTGGAAATTAACCGGCGTAAGAACGACATCCACAGCACTCTCACAAACACCAACCTTCTGTGCCGGAGGAAATGCTCGTGCCTGCGGGAGAGTCGGCCAGTTCTCTGGACTCCAACGCTCAGGAGAGTCGGCCAGTTCTCCGGACTCCAACGCAACTCCACACCACACAAACACTGTCGCGCCCAATTGTTGCACCAACATACTGTCGCAACTTTGTATCTCGCTCCTCTTGTCTGCGAAGCTTGCCCAATTGTTGCATCTTCCGGTTGGGCTGTGTCCCCGTTCTTCCATCTGTAAAGTTACCCAACTATACAATTCTGCACCAATCCCGTGAATGGTGTATTTTCCAGCCCAATCTTGGAGAATCGAAAGCCAAGGATCTATGGCGACTCAATGAGCATGAGGTTCTTATGACTTCTCCCTTTCTTCACGATCTGTTCGATTTGCTTATTTCATCTCTGGTTATTAACTATTCTTAACTGAATTTTGCAAATTAGTACACTATAATGTTTGTATGCAATCCGGGAGATGCTACTTTACTGCATGACCAGAATTGGAGTAATTTTAAAAAAAATTGAACTCATGATCCTTATTGTTTTTTTTTAGGGGTTGTAGGTGTTTTTCTATGAAGATATATACTAGATAGAAAATGTCGGAGATCCCATGATTCTATTTTTGGGGTTTACATTTGTGCTGCAGATGTCGTTCTGACGCCGGTTAATATATAGACTTATAGAGATGAGGTGTGCATGGCCGATTTTTCTAGAGTTTGTATATTCTGCTTCTAATATCATGCTTTCAGTCTGAAGAATTCTTTTGGCATTTCCACCTATTTCAAGGGACATTCACGGACAGTATGGAGATCTTACGTTGCCAGATAATCGTGAAACTACGCATCTCGTCGGGCTTTTTTACGAACCATTAAAAGTGGACTCCAGCCAAGAAAGCATGGACACACCCTTACTTCAATGATCATCAGAAGTCCCATTTGATCACACAACCAAAGTAAAAGATATCTTATATTACTATTAACGACCGACACTTTGTTTGAAACAGTAGAAATCTTTTATCCCTTTTTAAGGTGTTTTTCAGGCTCGAATCTGTTGTTATGAAGGATGCTTATGGTGATGGTCGACATGTTAGGTGAAAGCTCTCATTTTCATTCATTTACGTACTCTAATTTCATTTGATTATACCATGGAACCACAATTTGGTTTGAAGCTTCTTGTAGAAATTACCATATTTGGTTTTCCTGACGAACTCTCCTTCATTGCAGCAATTAAAATATCTTAGTGTATTTCATTGTAGCAATCACATTGAGTTATCAGTGCTCAGGTCCATGAGTCAAGAAATCGACTCCCTCAAGATCCTCCTTTTTTTTGGATAGTTCCCTCAAGATCCTCCTTACTGTCATCTTATCAGTATGTGTTTGACATTAACGGTAAGCTGCTTCTATTTTTCTTTTGCTATTGATGTTGATGATTATACTTAATTCTTAATTCAGTGATTAGACCTTAATAAGATTGGGGAGAAGAGTAAGTGTACATTGAAGTTCTTGAGCATATCACTTATGAAGGGAGTGTTGAAGTTCCATCTATCCAAGTCTCGATTTGCCTTTGGATGTGAAGAAGAAACCTGCAGGCGAATTGAATTGAAGTCCTCAGGCGTACGACATTAACCTGAGCCACTGTAAGCAATGTACTACTGCCAAATGGACCGCCCATGCCTTTACCTATCGGTGGATCCATAATTGTGAAAAGCAATGAGAATGAATGATGGATCAATGCTTCCAATATCCTGCCAAGATTTGCCTTGGAAGAAGAATACCATGTCTCTCATGATCCATAACCGTGGCACTGCAGGTATGAATTATCTTCTTCAATTTTAAATGTTGTTTCGCTATTAAACGAAAAAAACTTATATGTTTTTTTCTATAGTAACCGTGTCGTGCGTTTCTTATATTTAATGGGGCAATTACTAAGCTTAAGCTGACATTTTTGTTCGTTCTATGAGACTATGAGTTACAAGATATTGAATGAATGCCCGCCAATAACAATGCTTATTTTTTGCTTGGTAAGAGACCTTTGAATTACTCTAAACCACATGTTCTTTCCTTTTTTATTTTCATTTCTGTACTCTTTTCTTTTCTTCAAATTGTCTTTTTTTTCTTCAAATATTCTTACTATTTGTGACGTGTTAATACTCCAGCTGCCATACCTACTCAATACGGTTTTTTTCATTTCAATAGGCACAACAGCCATTGCTCTTTAGGTGTTCATTCATCACTTGCTGTAATGTTCTACCGAAAAGTATTTTTGGGTTGAGTTTGGCATTGTAAATTTGTTGCAATTGATAGGTCCTCAACGGCCTCTAAATTCATAGTTGTGCAACAAATTACTCTCTCAACTTTAGTTCGAGATTGTATCACTAATTATGTAACCTTATTTTGTACTTACCCCCAACTTTTGTGGATTTTCTTGCCAGTAATGTTGCCTAATATTTCACTCGGAATTAACTATGGTATATATTGTTCATTTTATTGCTTAAATTCTCTGTTTACTTTTTTCGTTGATTCGCATTGAGTTCTTAGAACCGTACCCTGAAGGCACGGGCGGTCATACTCTAGTCTATATATTAAGCGGCAATCGAAACGACATTTCCATCCTCTCACAAACAAGAAACTTGTTGTCGTATGGCCACGTCATTTTCATGTCTAACCATGGTTTCGCCCCCGCCTAACCATGGTTCCAGTAGTCTCCGAAAACTTCGGAAATTAATCGGCGTCAGAACGACATCCACAGCACTCTCACAAACAGCAACCTTCTGTGTCGGAGGAAATGCTCGCGCCCACGGGAGAGTCGGCCAGTTCTCCGGACTCCAGCGCTCGGTAGAGTCGGCCAGTTCTCCGGACTCCAACGCAACTCCACACCACACAAACACTGTCGCACCCGATTGTTGCACACAACATACTGTCGCGACTTCGTATCTTATATTATAATTTGGAGAATATACTATTGATTTCAAGTTCCATTTATTGATTTACGGTGATGTTGTGATATGTAATGAAACCGTCAATAATTGAACTGTTGAAATGAAACAAAACAGCCAGAGAATTGGAAAAATCTATACCACAAAAAAAAATTGGGAGTAAGAACACAAGAATTAAGGTGACAGAAATTGATTTGATGATTAAGTGTGTCACCATTTAAACTAAGGCTATGTTTGGTTTGATTGCTTTTGTTTGAACTTGAACTCGAGACCTCATAGTTAAGAGTTTACGTAATTGTCACCAAACCATACTGAATTGGTGAGTTCAGTTCTTATGGACAGTTTTACTGTGGTCAGTTTTCCCAATCCGTGTACAATTTTTTCGTAGCACCATCCAAACCAAACATACTCAGTAAATCCCGCCCTTAGGCAGGGTATGGGGAGGGTAAGATGTATGCAATCATACCCCCACCCCTCAATAGGATGGGGAGATTGTTTTCGTAGCACCATCCATTTTCGAAATTGGTCGCACCATTGAAAAGCTTATACATTGTAGATGAAAACGCACATGCTTTGGTCCGGTTTCCGGCGACTTCGTCGCCAAAAATGTCTAAAACCCTATTTAGGACTACTTAACCCAAGGGGATTTATAACCCTCTGTTAAACGGCAATAACGTCGTCGGAATATCACCAAAACTTGAACATATGCAATTCAATGTATAAGCTTTCAAATTGTGCGATCAATTTCGAAAACGAATGATGCTACGAAAAAATTGTCCACGAAAGAAAAATCTGACCACCGTAAAACTGACCATAGCACCTATTCTGCGTTATCCAAATTGTTAAGTGATTGTGTTTTATAACATATCAGACACCTGAGTTGTTATCAAACTCTCGATCAAACAACAAATTACTACCTCTACCTCGTAAAATCTTTTCACGTCTCCCGTCTTATTCACCCATTCTCCTCCACTCTCTTATCTCCAATCTCCACGGTAGCACCACCATGGACGGCAGCCGCATCAGCCATCCCCAAACCCAATTATCAAGTAGACCAAGCAAAAGGTGATTCTCAAATCTTCTCTCGTTTTCCAAAATTCTTGTGTCTCCATCTCTCATTAATCGATCGTTCTGGGATTAGGTTTAAGGTTTTCATTTTTGAATGACAATGTTTTTTTTCCTGATTTTGATTTCGTATGGATTAGGTTTTTGGTTTCTCGTCTTCCTTCAGGTATAGATTTCATTTATGATTTTGGAGAACACCCGATTTCATCTTCGGATTTGTGCAGGAAAAGAGAACGAGAAACTTTGAGTTGATTCCTACTGGAAATTGCCGTTATTTTCTTTACTGGGAAATGTCCCTCTTACCCAAAAGCGATTCTATTCAAATCTGGGAAGTTTGGTCTCACAAATTGGAAGTTGAATTTGCCTTGATCCATTGAATTGTTCATGAGTACCCTTACTTATATTGCAATGGACACAGAGTGTTGGAGAAATGTCTTGAAAGGCATTCAATGAAGAAGTTGAAGAGACTTTTGTCCCACATTGGTTTGAGAAGAAAG
>JAOYMZ010059539.1:0-13135 GCA_025802335.1 Pinguicula primuliflora
ATTTCGGGATGAATGAAACAAATGAATGAGCTCATCCTTTTATAGGGGAGAAAACGCGTGGAAATAGTAGTGTGAACTACTGTTTATATTCACGCGTGCACGTTTTCAACACATTTAGTGTATCTCTTTAGAAAAGTCTCTGTCGACAGATGCTCCATTTGAGAATGCCCTCATCGGAAAGTTTTACGAGGACCGACCAACAATTGCGGATATCAGGAAGGCAAATTTTGCCATTGGTTTGAAATCACGTGGGATTGATTGATAACAAACATGTTCTGCTCCGCTTCCACTGCCTGGAGTATCATAATCGACTGTGGTTGCGAGAGGCATGGAATCTGAAGGGCTTCACTATGAGAATGCTCAAGTGGACTCCCTGCTTCAGGAGTGATGTAGAGCCTCATGTCGCCCCAATCTGGATCTCTCTCCCGAAGTTACCTGCCGAATTATTTCGGAGGGATTGTCTGGAATCTGTGGTTCGTCCGATAGGCCAATTGGTGCTACTAGACCATTCCACCCGCATCCAACTCAAGCCAAGTGCTGCTAGAGCCTGTGTGGAAGTGAATCTGTTAAAAGGCCCTCCCAAACCGTATCTGGGTTACAAAAGGTTCGGCGGCGTTCTGGCAGGAGATCAGATACGAAAAAATTCCCTCTTATTGTGGGCATTGTCGTAAACAGGGGCACCGGGATGATGACAGCAAGGTTTTACATCCCTCGCTTGCTAAAATGAAGTCTGGGAAATTGACGTCTGAGGATAACTTGGGTGCTGCTACTGAAGTGCTAAAAGCACAAGTTGGTGACGGCAATCTTAAAGGCAAGCTCACTACTTCTTGTCACTAATAGAGACAAAAGAATCATGGAGTATCGTCAAGTTACCAAACTGCCGATGGCCCGATACAGGGGTCAAATAATGTTGAAATAGCTGCTGGAGAGGGTGGTATTACAGATATTGCCGCAGGAATTAATAACAGTGTTCCTCCAGCACCGCAAACTCATCCCGTATCTCCGGTGGAGATTCTGCAGGAGTCCTCGATGGGGGAAATCCTTGCTTCGCTAGTTCGTCCCCGGACTAATTCCAACGCAATAGTGGATGAGCCAGCTTTCTCCTCCGAGCTCGATAAGCTAAGCACTGCTCCAATTTTAGCCAAGTCTGGAAGTATGGGGAAAAGCATCAATATCAACTCTCCATTCTTGAGCTTCCTGCTTCCAAAAAATGGCGTGCGCTTGGGGGCAGGTAAGTTCACTGAAACCTGTCCAAAAACTAAGAGAATTACTGATTATTTTAAGGCTAAATGTCCTACAAATTTTAATATAGACCCTGATCTTCATGCTGTTAGCTGTTTGGCTATTACTGAAAATGATCTTCATGCTTCTAAAAATTGGGATAATTGTGAATCCATCAATCTAGATGACTCACGCACATCTCACATTGATCTAGCTGTCTCTGTACTTAATGTGCATGATAATCCTGAAGTTAGGGTTCAGGGTAACACTGCTTTTAAAATTCCAGACTCCCTAATAGATTCCCCCCCTTAACAACTGTAGCCTCCGAATTCAAGAATATTAAGACATATCGAAGGGATAGCAAAAAGAAAAATGCCTTGATAAAATTCAATTTCATGATAGAAAAGAAAAATTCTTTTGCCCTGTTAGTCTTTTCGGATTCTGAAATTGATGCAGATAAACCAGATAGTGAAATATGTGCTATAGGTACAGAAGCTAACCTGATAGAAAAAGAAGCATCCTCGGTTATTGCACAAGATGAGGGTATAAGGTAACAAGAATTGTCCGGATTTATCGCTGATTTTACTGTTGATGATAATTCTGCACAGTCTATTATGCTCCTCTCTCCCCACCCCACAACGTGAATGTCATGCATGTTTGTGAGCATATTATGGAAACTATTACTGCTGCTTCATTTACTGCAGGTTTGGTTTCTGACTTGTTAGTTCCCTCTATTTCTAGGGAGAGAGCAGAAAGCCTTGGATTAGAGGTAGACAAACCAGGTTACCGAAAAATGATTCTACTAGGTTGCATGAACTAGTCACTCCGGTTTCCTAGCCTAGGCCGAGAGGTTCCTATAGCTCCATTGTCAGCCCCCCTTCGAGCTCCTCCCAGTCCCTGCCACTGGATTTCCTAGAATCTCCAAACTCTTCTCCAATGCTAGCTTCGAATTCTAGGCAATCAGTACATTCTTTAGTATGTGAATTAAATGAGAAATATGAGCTTATCCTAAATAAGATCGCTAGGCCAAGAATATCTCCGCCTAGATTGCCAGATCCGTCAGCCACTAAGGGACGGATTGGGTTCTGGAGGTCATCAGAGGAGGAAGCCTCCTCCAGTGAAGAGGTTATCCCTGATCCCCTTCCCCTTCCCCTTCCAAACTATTCTAACCAGGCAAGCAACCAAAAAATGTCATAACTCACTAAAGGGAAGCATCCTAACTCAAGCAAAAACAAGATCATAAAAGGTCATAGTGCAAAATCAAAGAAAACTAAACAATAAAAAAAGAGTAATGCACTATATTGGAATATTAGAGGAATAGGCAACTCATCCTCTTTAGCTAGACTTAAAAGACTAGTTAGGTTGTATAATATTGATTTACTCATAATTAGTGAGCCCAAAATAGGTGTCCATAGAATGGACAGCATCTCCAGCAAAATTAAGTTAAAGGGTAATATAGCTAATCTTGCTAATTCCATATGGATCTTCTTTAAAGACCACATCTCTTGTAATGTCCATTTGGATTATTACTTATTAGTGGTACATGCCACTAATAAAGCTTCCATTCAATCCTGCTTTGTAGGAGGGGTATATGCGAAGTGTACACGCACGAAGTGCATGCCTCTCTGAAATAGCATGAGATCCCTTTGCAACTCAATTTCCGATCCGCTTATTCTCGGTGGGGATTTCAATATAGTTCTCTCCCAGCTAGAAAAGTCGGGTACCAATAAACCTAGGAAAAGTAGCAGATTTTGAAGACACATTAACTGAATGTAAATTAACGGATCTAGGATTTAGGGGCAACAGGTTTACCTGGGGTAACAACTGGGTAGGCTCACAAACAATTCTTAAAAGGCTAGACCGTTTCTTAGTATCTGAATCTTGGGTTCTTAGAGCCCCTAGCGTAACAGTAACTCATCTCAATATCATGCTCAGATCATTCTCCCCTTTTGATGGAGATTAGTAGTGCTGAACCCAGGCTGCCCACTAGGTTCCAATTTCAGGAATTCTGGAAATTGCACCCCGGCCTCAGACTGGTGGAATCTAGCTAGCCCTACTCCCTCTCCCGCTCTCTCTCCAATCCCAAGCTTCTCATATAAACTCAAAAGACTTAGGAAAGAGTTAAGAGGATGGAATAAAAATACTTATGGTAATGTAATGCAGAATGTAAAGGATGTCGAAGATAATCTAATGCACCTAGAGTCTATTTTTGATACTACAAACTCAGAAGCTGATAGAAAGCATTAATGGAAGCTCAAGCGTTACTCAAACAAAAAATGCTTGCAGAGGAGATGCTCTGGAAGCAAAAATAACGAATATGGTTGAAAGTAGGTAACAAAAACAATCATTCTTCCATAGAACAGTCAAAATCCAAAGATTAAAAATCTATACTTCATCCCTTAAAGATCAGGCTGGTGTTAGAGTATGGAGTAAAGATGTCCCTCAAGTTTTAATTCACCACTTAACTGAACAATTAACTGCCACTGCTACTCAAGATGTTCCCAGCATGTTAGATAAGATCCCCTGCTTAATTAACGAAGACATGAACAACTCTCTAACCAAATGGCCAGACTTATAGGAAATTATTCTTGTTACTTTCTCTTTGGATAGTGACAGTGCATCTGAATCAGATGGTTTCACTGGTCATTTCTATAAGCATTGTTGGGAGGAAGATCTACTAGCTGCTGTCCTCTCCTTCCTTGCACGGAAGGAATTAACTGGGACAGTAGCTAGTTACCCTTATTAGTGTCATACCTAAGTAGATAATTCGAAAAATTGCTCAAATTTTAGGCCAATTAATCTGTGTAACAACAAAGTAGAAGCTACAAATCATAGAGCAGAGCTCTATTTGTACAGTCCGAACTCTGAAGAGAAAAATGCAGAACTATCCCATATTTATGGTTCGGCATCCGTGGTCGACCCGACTAATTCCGACGTCATATGTACTCCCTGCACAGTGGCCACAGCCGCAGAGCGATGAACAAATCCTCGCCATTGAAGATGCCGAGTGCGAGGAGAAGGTAATGGATCTGGTTTTTCGAACCTTGGAAAATTGCTCATCAGTTGTATGATAAAATGCAGGATCCGAAATGGGAAGAAGACATCATTGTTTGGGCTGAAATATGAGCGGAATTGAGAGCCGGCTTCTTCGATTTTAGTTTTATTCTGTGGTCTTGGGGGTCATGCGATTGCTTCTCAACTTGGAATAATATATCCTTTCAAACTGGTGATTTTTGTAGCCCCTCGATGGGTTTATTTTGCTCCTGCTGTGCTGTGTTTGCAGTTGAATGAAATCAGGAAGACTAACATCAACTTGATCACAATTGGGAAAACCAAAGTGGATGATGATAAAGAAGAGTTCGACAATGAAGCAGACGAGGACGATGGGGACAATGCTGAATAGTCTGAAGGTGATGACTTTGAGCAAGAAGCTGCTTGAGGACGATGGGGACAATGCTGAAGAGTCTGAAGGTGATTGCTTTGAGCAAGAAGCTGCTTGATGAATGTGTGCCTCTCTTTCACCATAGATATCCCTTCTTTCCTAATGGTCTTTCGGGATTCTGGGAAAACATGGGAAATGAATACTATCATATCTGTTTTTATCCTCGTTTTGTTCTGTGACTAGAATATTACCCGTTGGGTGGGAAAAGAAAACGGTGTGAATATCCTCAATTTAGCTGAGTGAAGATATATTATGATAACCTCCATTGCTAAACATTGATGAAATGAATGGATGTGCCATTGGAGTGGCTATTTACAGCACCACATTTTCATGGATTAATCACAGTTGTTCTCCGAATTCTTGCTACCTGTTTTTGTTGGAGCCGGAGAGTAATGATTATGCATGGTCATCTATAAGGAGTGCTTCATCTAACAAAAGTGACACCTCCAATAAACATGATTCGGGATTACATATTTCAGGTACATATATGGTCAGCAATAGCATTCATTTTAAAGTCTCCCCAGAAATTTTCGGTCTTCTTCAAAATCCTTGCGCCAAGGGAAATTGATGATGAGTTTTAGTTTCGTGAAGACCTTGCGCTTGTTTGAAGGTTCAAAATTGGATGATGGGTTCGAAGGGTTCGTGATTTATTTTCGAAATTTGATGATGGGTTTGAAGGCCCAATTTGATGGGTTCGTGATTTAGTTTC
Source organism: Pinguicula primuliflora (assembly GCA_025802335.1). Taxonomy (NCBI): domain Eukaryota; kingdom Viridiplantae; phylum Streptophyta; class Magnoliopsida; order Lamiales; family Lentibulariaceae; genus Pinguicula; species Pinguicula primuliflora. Next base: position 5,373 of record JAOYMZ010059539.1, read on the forward strand.
GTGAGTCCATGACTTTCCTGCAGTTTGTGAAGAACTTGGGCTTGCAACGGCTATTTTTGTTTTGCTTTGTTTTGCAGTTTCTCTGTTTTTTTTACATCAATGAGATTAATGTACTGTACATAGCAGATTGGAATGTGATAGAATATGTAGCAGATTGGCATTTTATGAAGTTGTTTGTGTAGATTAGGTCATGAACCATGTAATATGTACTGGAAATGGGAATATATGGATCCTCTTTTTGGATTGATTGTGTTTGGTGAATGCTCTCTTTCATATTCAAATGATGTTCATTCCGTCAAATGCACAGATTCTGTTTAGGTTTTATGCTTGGATGTTTGAAAATGATTGTTTGGTGTATGATGATGAATGTTGAACTTCATTACATCAGATTAGTTCTTGAATTTGGAATTGCATAATTAATGTTGAATGTATATTCGTGAGATTGATATTCATAAAGCTCAATGCTCATGAAATTGATGTTTTCATTACATGAAAGATTGATGTTTGCAAATTTTGATTATTTTTACAGCAGTATGCTAGTTCATGTTTTGCAGCAGTATGGTTGATTTGTATTCATTGCTCATGACATTGTTCTTCTCCATTCCGTCAGATTGATTGGTGTTGCTGGTTTATAAGGGGCTTTGAACTTTTCAACAAGTCAGTCTGAATTCCTGTTTGTTTGCTGAACATTTGTTTCATAGCAGAGGTTTAGGAGCTTAAAAGAACAAGAACAATTCATTGAAAAAAAATAGAATCAGAAGCTCAACAAATCAATCGATCACAACATTTGTATCCATTCCTCATGTTCTACCAGCACTTGGTTTCATGACAGCAAACATGGGAAGCTCCTTCATCATAATTTTAGCTCTTCAGCTTCAACCCCCCAATATATCATCAAAATTTGCAGGATCACAACTAATCAATCAATCAATCCAAAAAGAAGATCCATATATTCTAATTTCCAGTTCATATTACATGGTTCACGGACCTAATCTACAAAAATAACTCCATAAAATGCCAATCTGCTACATATACTTTCATATTCCATCACATTGTTGTACCAAAAACTTAAAGGAAAGGTAATAGGGAATTGGTAGCCATATGAGGTGGGCGGTGGACCCTGATAGTGATCTAGTCCATTTAAGAGCCGATGCATGAACATGGATATCACCACCATCATGAAGGTCAGGGGGCAAGAACCTCCCAAGATGGGAGTTTATCCAGCCCTTTCTTCTCTATATGTTGACATCAGTGAGATCATCCATGATTACCCTTGCTAGTAGTGATTTTCCATACCACCCGTGTAGGAACTCTTTTGGCTGCCGCAGCCGGAGGCAAAAGCCGACCAATTTCCGGGAATTCAGATGACGGCAGAGTTGGCAGTATTATCCCAGGGTTGGACTTGGAGTAGTGAACATCTGCCAAGAGAAGCCATATCAGGTCAGGGTCGATGGATGCCAATCCCACAAGGGCATTTACACAAGCATCATGGAAAGGAGAGGCTTAGCACCGCTGCACGCTATGCCGATCACAATCCCATCCCATTTACTTTCTTAATGACTGCTTCCAATGACGAAGAGCTTCGCTTGTTTCCGGCCAAGTCTGCAATCATTTCAAGAATTGCAATCTGTACTTTCATGTTTGATATCTCAGAAAGTAGCTTTTACGGTAAGGGAGTTGCAAGGCTGGCCTCACTTCTCTAGTGAGGGGCCTTCTTCTTTAGCATGATGTTTGGGGAGGTTACAATAGTTTCCTGAAATCCTCTGTGTGTTCAATGATGAACTGATCGACTCTGCTTGATTGGGTAGTTTATCAGCTTCACGTTTGGCAGCTTTTACTATTTCAGCAATAACCTATTCAAAGACAACAAATGAACATAGTAGCTGAGGTTACTATCAATTGTAATATCCCTGCAAATAAGTCCTGTTGGAAACAGATATTATTGCAAATCCCTTTCATCTAGGTAGGTTTGCACGGAATTGGGTAGTATACAGTGAGCTCCTCACTTCATATAATACAGTGCCCTGCCCTTGTGGCATTGCGGGATTGGCTAGGCAGCGGGTCCGCGCGCAAAAGTATTGAACACCGCCCACCTGCCGCATCAATCCCACAGTGCCACATGGGCACTGCATAATGAGCTGTGAGTTAACTCAATGCACACACCCCAAAACCTGGTTTACACTGCACAACAGATAATGAATCAATATCAGTTAGGAGGCAGTGACGAGATTCATGACAAATTTTCGCTAAAACAACCAGACAAAAGTGCATTGAATGCATTTATAGAAATTCATTTGTATTTCAGCCGTGTATTTATGAGAAACGACAAGGATAAAAATGGATCTGTCAAAGATAACCTGGAAGAGTTAAATGTGGATGATGATGTCTGCCGAGAATTTCAAGCTCCATAGAGACGGCATGCATCTGCGCAAGCTCAGTCGTTTCATGGTTGAGAAGTTGAAGGCAAAATCAAGTGCACAAGCAAGCATAAACAGTATAAAAGTGTTATCCTTTCAGAAAATGAACTCTGTGCCGGCTTATCCTCTATCAGTGGTAATATCTTATCAGCTACTCCAATGAAAGAAAGCATAGCAGCAAGATCATTAGGCACATGAGGATTAAGATCCAAGTGACGCAACTGCCCACATACTGAATCAATTATGTAGTCCGAGTTCGCGAATACCAAGTGACCAACCTGAAAGGAATTTAGATATTTCAGGTCTGACAATTTTTGTATTAGTACCAAAGAAGATTTGAAATGCCGATGCTCACAGATGCGAAGTAGGTAATGGACTGATCAGACAGACAAAAGATCATCTCATTCAGAATGCATGCGGCAGTACTAGCCTAGCATGCATCACCAAAGTCCCTGAACCAGTGTTCTCACATACCATTACTGCCAACTCTCGTCTTGGTGTTGTTTGTTTCGCAACATAGATCAATTTACGCAGGTGTTCGAGAAGGATGCATATTAGAACAGAATAAGATCCTTCGGTTTTGGAGTCTACAAACAGACAACAGGACGACACTGAATTAGTTTTTAATCACTCAAGGAAAAGATTGTTCAGTAACAGTTGTCAGAAGAAAACTAACCGGTAAGTGTGTACAGACTAACTAGTCTTAGAATTCCAGCAAGAGCCTCATACCGTTTCTGGCTGCCCAATTGAGTAAACCATGGCGTCATACAGGGCAGCTCATAGTCATTCTTAGTGTGCTCATATTGGTATGAACTTTTATGGCTTTGAGGACCAAAACATTCAGAAATGTCATTGCTGATATTCGTAATAGCCTTGATTTCAAATATTGAGCGCGTGAACCCAGCGGTAGATGGCCCTCTTGCTACAATCTTGTTTAGTGAACCAGCAAAAGTTGAGTTCTGACCCAAACAGAGGGCAAACACATCCAAGAAACGCATAATTGCAACCTATAAGACATACATATATAAAATGCAGAAAAGAATAAGGCTTAGCACCGCAATTGGTGGGAGAACCATTTTCAAAGTACAAGAAACTTAGAGTTCTAATTTTTCTCAAGCATCATCTCAAAGTTAACAATGACAGGAAACATGAAGGAGGACGACGAAAAGAATTTGAAGTCTCAGGATGGATGATTAGAATTTTTTACGGGTAATAATATTCTCTACAAGGCAGTAAGCATACAGGAGAGCGGAGAAGATACTCTGCGACAATTCGAGAAACACCGAAGTATGTGACTGCAGGTAACTTTCTAGCATGTGATAGTGCAACTGGCTCATTATTACTCATTTATCACTTGAAGCAGCTTGTCAACTAACCTGCAATATATGAAGAAAATTACACTCCGAGAGAAGGGCACGTTAGTATCTTAAAGTAACGACATGACAAAACTGGAAAAGTTGACCTGCTAAAAAGTTCAGACATATCCTGTTTTAATCTATGCTTGTCCTCGATGACATTAGATGCTGAAAGAATCCCAGAGCATCTAAGGAGACATCTTCAAAACCATCACAAACCAAAATGCACAAGCATTCCTGCATTAAACCAAATGCAATATGGAAATGCCCAAGAAACTCAAAATCATACAAGAAACAAGAGTTCTGTAATGTAATCCCAGCTCACCAAAAGCATTAATCTGCAGTCTTTCAGAGCATAACAGCAGGTATATAACAGTGCCTTTACAGAAGCTACCATTGTTAAATTCCCAACAACCATTGCCAATTTTACTTTTCTGCTGGGATGGACACAAAGCTGTCAGAAGAAAATAAGAAGGGAGTGAAGGTGCTTCAGATAAACATATCATCCAAAAACAGGAACGGCCTATCAGAGTTGGCCACAGTGGACTTACATGAGGAAATGCTGAAGATATTAGTTTATTAACACGACCAGTGGTGTCTGCCAACCATTTGGCCGTACAATTTACATGCAGAGATCCACCTTTAAAATTTGAACCAACCAGATTCGTATCGTCTCTCCGTCAAAATATTCTATTGAATTTCTAATAACTTCACCCTGCTCAACATTTTTAACACTTCGGTGACGAAGTTCCTCAAAAACGGATGCAAGTGTTTGTACCTCATCTGAGGAGATCCCCGAAATGGAACCTATAGGGTCACCAAGCACGTTTTTAGGGGAAACATCAGCAAGAACTATGATGAGATATTCTGCAACCCCTCTAACTGCGTGATCTATAGTTTCTGTACTTCCAGCAGCCCCGCTGATCATCGTTCTTGATGTGTGTAATATTTTGCCAAGTTTACTGACTACACCAGGTAAAAAGAAAGCCAAGGCATCTGCTGTACCAACCTGAATGTCGAGCATAGAACATAAATTTACAACCTATTGAGACACTATGCAATATTTCTAGCAAACAAATATATATACAAAAAAACATAACAAGAACCTATTGGCCGAATTCAAGCCTAAAAAAATCTACAATTTTCTCTTGTACATGGACAATACATAATTTTAATAAGAACAAAAATAAAGGGCACCTTAGCAATAAGCACTCGAAATGTTATCAAGGTTTCATTACGATGCTTTGAACTGCCGCAATGATCTCTCGTGGCCTCAATATCTGCAGCCTTCAAGTGCATGCCAAGTTAAAAATTCAAAAGAAATTGTGGACACGGAACCAAAGGGAAATGTGTTAGAACACAATAGGAAGGAAATCTTTTCTAAGTTGACAAGTAAATGCCTTTAGCAGAAGAGATAACCAGTGTCCAATTGCAGGAGATGCAGATTCTGACAGAAGAAACGCTAATAAGCATTCTCCTGAAACTGAATCATCTCTTGATACTCTAGCAACAAGGTATTCAAAGTCCACACCCGCAACAACTGGCCAACCGGCTATCCTTTTGCAAGGGCACGAGTTATCAAAACAAGGGCACAAATTAAGCAGCAGAGCCTCGAAACATCTAATGACTCCTTCGCGGAACTCTTCTGAAGCTTCTTCAGGAGAAAGCATAGCGCTACAAGCCAATCTCATCAGTATAACAACCATCTTTAGGACAATAATATAGATCTTTAGCAACTCTAGCTTCCTCCGTCAACCGAGTTAATGATAAAAGAACATCAACAGAAACTGCCAATAAAACCACATGCCTAGCATACGAATTCTAACTTTAACATTTCCTCAAAGCACACTTCCTGAATTACAAGGATGGACGTATTAGGTGGTGTAAAATAATGAATGATCTACAATAAACCGAGCTAAAGAATAACAGTTGCTTTTTCAAACACTGAGAATATAAAAGAAAGGTATGATATGCTGCTTTTGCCGTAGTATCTGATCAAAGGATCCCAAACGGCACTTCTTTAGGACTGTCTCTAAGCAAAAGACAACACCTTCTGCCACAAAGTCACTTACATTAGGTCCTTGTCCTAACTCAATAAAGTCGGGGATATCTCTAGGACCCAACTTCTTTGAGGATCTACATTTTACTGCCGCGTCCAAGAGAGACAGCAAAGGAGACAAAGCATAGCTGTGAAATTTTGAAGTGAGTGAAAATAGACTCGGACAAAGAGACCAACTTTTCTCTTTCAAAATTTTTTCCAAGAGTACCAAACCTTCGCAAGAGAGTTCATGTAACAGTAACCTTTGCAAAAATAAACGTACTCGACCCATAAAGCAACAAATTGGAAGAAGAAGAAGAAACGAGATGCACAAATTCCATCCGAAAACACCAAATTAAAATAAAGAAAAACACTTCCTTACAAAGGCACGAAGAGAGGCTCATACTCCAATAATGTCTCGAGTGACCGTGGCGTCGATCGTTGAATGATTCGAAGAATACGAGAGATGCATGAACGATCATTCTTTGAATTCCGAATGAGGTCCGGCAACTGTATGAAATACGGATTCAGTTCAAAAAACACCCTACAGCTTCGACTATTTTCTTCTCCTTCACTTCCGCCACATCTGCCATTGCATTCGATTTTTCCTCATAAGTATCCGTGAATGCCATAGCAAAATCAGCAAAACAAGAGGCAATAACAAGAGTATTTCACGTTTCAGCTGGAAGAACCCGTAACAAGGAGAAGAAACGGGAACGATGGAGGGGGACACTACAAGAAATTCGTCACTACAAGTCTTTCCAGAAGGTCTGGTGGCCAGTGGCATATTTGTCATTATTAATTATAATTGGGCAAAATAAATGGGCTTATTAGATTGTTCTAAATTAGTACATAAGTAAAAACAGCGGACAATAATGCTAGGTACACATAATTGAAATACACATAATTATGTATACATCAAAATAGTGTATGCACTTTTGCAAGTTAACACAAGTTTTTCACTTAAACTTGGCAATGTGGTCAACCAAAAATTAGAAATTGTGATTTATCAAAATGAGAAGATTGTCTCTTCTGCGTTATTTATGAGTTCTGAAGCAGGAGCAGCTTCTCGGCCTAGTCATCCACCTCGCCAGTCGCCGGTAAAGTTAATCCAACGGAAGCAACCTACAATTTTTTTTCTCTCCACTTGTATTTGAAATGATCTTGAGATGTTGAGCTTTCTTTTTTCGACAACTTTAGGATTTGCAATGAGTAGTGCTCTTTTTTTTAAAGAGGATCAATAGTGGGTCTCCATTTACCCCTCATGACTCGAATCTTCGACCTATTGATTAAAGGTAAAGCGTCTTACCAACTAAGTTGCACTTCGTTGTCGAGTAGTGCTCTTCTTTTCATTAATTTCCTCTTAAATGCTGGATTAGTTCAAAAACTATCTATTCCCAAGCATGGAGAGACCATTTCACTTTAATAACCTAGAGTAATTCAAGAAATAGATGAAGAAAATGGGAAATTAATAAGATTTCATTCTTCGAAAATCTCAAAGATAATGCCAAGAAAAATATCAAATTTTTTTATAAGGTAAAATTGTAGTTTGTTTGTTTGTTTTAAGTTAAAAACGTTTGTTAACTTATAAAAGTGCTACACAATTTTGATGTACACATAATTATGTGTATTTTGAGTATGCGTACCTAGCATTGTTGAACAACGAATGCACTAACTACTTTGGTAATAAATTAAGTACGTTGTGTGGAGTAAAAATAATATCGTTTTAATTTAATTATATAAATATTAAAATATATATAATATATTATATCTGTATATACTTAAGTTAAAACGAAATCGTATTTCATATATAATTATATTAAGTAATTATATTTTCAATTCTGATCATTAGGATTGTCCATTGACGGAATTGGGTACATCGTTAGAAAGCTTATACATAGAAGATCATATGTTCAAGTTTTGGTGATATTCCGACGATTTTATCACCGTTTA
>JAOYMZ010059550.1:0-13135 GCA_025802335.1 Pinguicula primuliflora
ATGCAATCCTATATCAACCGAAAAATACTTGGTTTCACCCACTGGGGTCCGCACACTAGTCCTCGCACCCTCATACAAGTCTTGTATAGCCCTCACCATCATCCATGGAACCATCTTGGTTTCTAAACATTCCCAAATAACCTCTCATGATATAGTATCATATGCCTTCTCTAGGTCTATAAAGATCATATGGAGATTCCATTTACGTTCCCGATATTTCTCTATTAGTCGTCTGAGGAGATGGATTGCCTCCATCGTCGACCTCCCCGATATAAAACCAAATTGGTTCTCTCCCGATCACTCATACCGATAAATTCTTTCCAGTTTTCGGCAGCGTTCGAGAAGTCGGCTGCACCAGCATCGTGGCGGCCGACTAATCGCCAAAAATACCTTTGCCACCCCAATTTTAGGCAAATCGGAGTGGTGGGACGATCCCGACGCCGGGGCGTCTGCCCCGGGCACCTTGTCGGCTACCCCAGGCACTTGAGCATCCGCTCTAGGCAGTCGGCCACCCCAACAGTGGACCGTCTGCCCCGGGCGCATTGTCGGCTGCCTCAAACGTGGAGCGACCAACTCGGCAACAAAAAATTTTAAACTTTTTAATATATTAATTTTTTTTAACTTGAAGTTTTCTGAGTTTTGAAATTCAAAACCACCCCAAACCCCATTATCAATTAAATTAATCAACATCTAGGTATAATAGAACAAGCTCCCCCCTCTCCCTATTTATAGAAGAGCAAAGTGGGTGTTCCCACTTTGCAAATGTCCCACACGGGATGAGCAAAGTGGGATTCCCACTTTGCTCTTCTATAAATACTAGGAGGGGGGAGGTTCTTATAATCTAAAAAAGAAATTGCTTTAATAAATGGGTTTTCAAAGCCCTAGTTTAAAAATAGTAATTTAATTAAAGGGGTATTGGGTTTTGAAAATTGAAGTCTCAAGTTTAAAATAATTAATTTAATTAAATTGGGTTATGAATTTTGAATTTCAAAACTCAGAAGCCAAAGTTTTTTTAAAAAAAAAAATTTAATTACATTGGGTGTTGGCTTGCATGGGGCGACCGACTAATCGGCCGATGCGACCGACTAATTGGTCGAGGCACTGGGTGGACAGAGGCCAACCCGTCTCCACCTTCCGCCTTCTCGAACACTGGTTTTCGTTCTTCATCTTTTAGACATTCTTGTTATTTCATTACTTACCAAAAACTTGCTCTTCATTAGTAGATTCACTCATGATTCTCCTGTTGCCGTCACATTCTTTGATACTCATTTTATTATTTATGATCGTCGCACATGGCAGGCTCTGGCAACAGGCAGGCATGAGGATGGCTTGTATGTGCTAGATCGCGGCATTCCTACTTTTGTTGTTGCCCTTCGCCCATCCGCTCGCCACTCTTATGATCTTTGGCATTCTCGTCTCGGTCATGTTTCTTCCTCTGTCATTACTTTATTATGCCTAAAAGGTCACATTGGTGTTAGTGATGTTGTGTCCCCTACGCCCTTGTGCACTTCGTGTGAAATGGCCAAGAGCCATCGCTTACCTTTTGAGACGAATGTTTGTCGTACTACTCGACCTTTAGCCTTTATACATTGTGACTTATGGGGTCCGTCTCCTGTTTTATCGACTGATGGCTATGTATATTATGTTATTTTTGTGGATGACTTTTCTCGTTTCACGTGGTTTATCCGCTTCGGCGAAAGTCTGACTTATTTGAGATTTTGTCATTTTCATACATATGTTGAAAATCAATTTTCCACAAAAATTCAAAAATTTCAGAGTGATGGCGGTACAGAGTTTACTAGTCATCATTTTCGTGATCATCTTTGCCTTGCCGGCATTCATCATCAGATGTCTTGTCCCCACTCACTTTCCCAAAATGGGCATGCTGAGTGCAAGCATCGACACATCACCGAGACTGGTCTTGCTCTTCTCTTTCATTCCCATCTTTCGCTCTCCTCTTGGGTTGATGCGTTCACCATTGCGACCTACTCCATCAACCAGTTGTCATCCTTGCTACTTGCAGGTTCTTCTCCCTTTGAGGTATTATTTTCTACCCCACCTTCTTATGATACATTTTGCTCTTTTGATTGTCATGTGTTCCCGTGTTTTCGTGATTATGCTCCTCATAAGTCCTCTCCATGCAGTCTTCCTTGTATATTTCTTAGCGTTAGCTCTTTTCACAATGATTATCACTGTCCAGACCCCCTCACCTTCTGTATATATATATTTCCCCTTGGGTAAAGTAGTCCTAATGAACATATGATCTTCTATGTATAAGGTTTCTAACGATGTGCCCAATTTCGTCAACGAGCGATCCTAGTGGCCGGAATTGAGTTGAGGGAAGAACTGAGGGCAAAAAACTAAGGGGTACGGAGCCGTCCCATATATATATATATATATATATATCACTCGTCATGCTAAGTTTGATTAGACTCAATTTCCTCTTCTTCTGTCTTTTCCCTGTCAGCCTCCTGTCTCCCTTACCATTTCTACTTTTCTCGAGCCAGAGTCCTCATCTCTTCCTCCTTTGGCTACTCCAATTATCACACACTACCACCCTTTCCTTGTGTTATTTGTACTGACTTTCCTTTGCAGTGTTTGTCTGATTTACCTTCTAAAGGATCGGAGGCATCTTCTCCATTGGCACCATCCTCATCTGTGCTCCCAGTGTCAAGTACTCATTTTATGGTCACTTGGGCCAATGCTGGGGTCTTCCGCCCTCATCATATTGTTGACCTTAGCACCATTGTTCCTACGCCTCTGCTAATCGATTTGGTTACTACTTCAGAACCTCGTGGTTTCAAATCTGCTTTGAAACACCCTACATGGGTTGCTGCTATGGTTGATGAGATTTGTGCTTTACAGAACAATGAGACTTTGGTTCTTGTCTCTCGCACATCTCATAAGAATGTTGTTGGCTCCAATTGGGTCTTTCGCACCAATTATCTTTCAGATGGCTATGTTGAGCGCTTCAAGATTCGCCTCGTGGCTCAGGGATTTTCTCAAGTCCCTGGTTTGGATTGCTTTGCCACTTTTAGTCCCGTGGTGAAAGTTACTACTGTTCGCACTGTTATCTCCTTGGCTGTATCTCATGGCTGGTCTCTTTGCTAGTTGGATGTCAAGAATGCTATTCTTAATGGTACTCTTCTCGAAAAAGTCTATATGGAACAACCTCCTGGTTATGTTGATCCTCACTTTCCCAATCATGTTTGTCACTTGCGCAAATCTCTTTATGGTCTCCGTCAGGCTCCACGTGCTTAGTTTGATCGTTTCAGTGCATTTCTTTGCTCGTTGGGCTTTACCTGTAGTCGGGCTGATCCTTCTCTCTTTACTTTCTTCAGAGACTCTCAGATCATTTGTCTACTTCTGTATGTGGATAATATTATTGTCACTGACAACAATTTTGCCTCTTCTGGAATGCTTTGTTTGTCATTTGCATCTCTCCGCCTCGGGTACCCCGTTCGCTGATCCCACTCTTTATTGCTCACTTATTGGTGCGTTTCTGTATCTTGCTATCACTCGTCCTGAAATCTCGTATGCTGTTGGTGCCATCAATCAATTCATGCAGGCCCTGACTAAGGATCATTTCTTGGCTGTGAAACGGCTTCTTCGATATATCAAGGATACCCTTACTCTTGATCTTCGATTTCGTCGATCTACCTCTATTGATTTACTTGTTAATTCTGACACTGATTGGGCTGGCTATCCGAACACTCATCGTTCTGTATCTGGTTATGCTATCTTTTTAGGTGATAACTTGGTTTCTTGGAGTGCGAAGAAGCAGCCTACTGTCTCTCATTCTAGCTGTGAGTCCGAGTACCGTGCTCTAGCCACTGCTACTGCAGAAGCCCTATGGCTCACTCACTTCTTCAGGATCTTCGCATTTCTTTGGCTCTACCTCCATTGTTACTTAGTGACACCAAGAGTACCATTTTCCTCAGTTCAAATCCTATTTCTCACAAACGTGCCAAACATGTTGAGCTCGATTATCACTTTATTCTTGAACTTATCCTCGTTGGCAAGCTTGCTATTCAGCATGTCTCTTGTCATCTCCAATTTACTGATATCTTTACTAAGAGTTTGGGTCACAAACTTTTTGCACTTTTTCGATCCAAGCTTTACGTGTGCCATAACCCCACGCTCAGCTTGCGTGGGGGTGTTAGTGATACTATTAGCAATGATGAAAATCCTAGAATAGTCTAATTGTATATTGAGTATCCACTGTGTGTTAGACAACACACCTAGTCTAATACTAGCAAACTAAGAAAAGGTTAGAAAAGGAGCTCCTCTTACATCAATATAGACAGCACATACGAATGAAATGAAAGCAAGGAAAGTTCTTCAATCTCTTCTTCATTAACATCTTAATTGTTCTTGATGTTTTTACAACATCTTGAGTTACTCTTGTAAAGGCTACACTCACGAGCATCCTAGTATACTATTTCTCAGTATTCAGAGCTCCAGTACAGGTTCTAAAGAGATTCAAGAAACTGTTATCTCATATCTTGTGGAGATCTTCCAGGCAACACTCAACACGACCTATACACTGGGTTTGAAAGATCTCAATGCAATGAACTTGGCATTGCTGGCCAAATGGGTGTGGCGATTGAAGAATGAACCACAAAGTTTATGGTGCGAGGTGATTAACAGCAAGTACTTCACCCTCGTAGACTATATGTCTGAACTAAAACTCACTACATTATCAGACAACACATCGAAAGTTTGGGAGCAAATCTAGAACACAGCTGCAACAGAATCGTGGTTCTGCAATGGACTAAAGATCAGTGTTCAATCAGGAAATACGGCTCTATTCTGGAGATCAAACTGGACGGATGAAGGTACATTTGCCACTCTTTTTAATGATCTTAATCGTCTAACATCTAATTGCAATGTAATAGTATGCAAGATCATGCTGGAGGAGAATGACCAGATTCAATTCAGGCCAACATTGAGGAGCCGGGAGCTGGACAGGCTTGCCACATTGAAGATACAAGCAGAAACTTCCTTCACACAATCGGAGGGAGAGAATACGTGGTTTTGGGAATACTCAGACTCCGAAAAATACATTGTCAAATCTGCATATACAACAATACAAAGACGAAATGCAGATCAAAATGTTGTGAGCTGAGTAAGCCTAGCAAAGATGTGGAACAAATTGACACTGAAACGAATGCAAATGTTTGCATGGAGACTGCTACAGGATCGTATTCCGACAATAAGGAACATCAGATGCCGTGGGATAATAATGACAGAGGCATAGGCTCGATGTGTGTGGTGCATACTTGGGATGGAAATAACATACTACCTGTTATGCACTTGTACGCACTCCATACAAATTTGGGCTGAGATACACGCTTGGGCTAGGAACTAACCAGATGCTGGTGCAGAATGTCCAGCAAAGTTTTGAAACATTTGTTCACGAAGCATTAAGAAAACTCTTGAAGGCAATAATAACAGCAATCTGGCAGGCGGTAATGTGGAGTCTGTGGAAGGAAAGAAATGAAGTAAGATTTGAAGATGAAGGACCTCCGGACATGGTAGAAGCTATCAAGAGTAATGTCTAGTATTGGATATAGGCAATAGGACTCACACCAACAGCGGCTAAACTCAACGGCTGGTTTTTGAACCCTCTGTTGCTATTTCATCAAACAGCAGATCATGTCTTCACAATACCTTGATCCACAGCTATGTAGATGCTCTGTGTAGACAGCATTGGAGCCTTTTATGGTGTGCTTAGCCATTCGTAGGCAAAGCATCTTTGTGTATAAACATATGTACATAATTTTTGTGGAATGAATTCAATTATCGATAAAAAAAATTTATAGGTTGACATTTTTGTAAAACCGTATTGCACACATTGTCAACTTAAGGAAACTAGGAGTGCATATTGAGGGACACGAGAAGAGATGCATATGGTGCGGGCTGGAGGAAGAAATCGTGAATCGCCTTCAATGCACATGTGAACATGTTACGTAGCTCTGGGCAAAAATTGCCTTCTGGATAGGGATCACATTACAATACGTAACTCAGGTTTCTCGACAATATCAGAACTTCAAGCAACAGTTCAAAGGGAAGTGCTGGACTATCGTAGGACACACAATTTGATAGGCTGCAGCATGGCACCTCGAGAAATAGAGGAATTGAATTGTGTGCAGTTTGATGAAGAATGAATGTATATAGTAGAAATAGTGAAGATCAAGGCCTCTCAATGACTCATTTTGCACAAAATGAGTCCACTACTCTACGCTACTAACGATTGGTTGAGAGATCCTGTGCCACTTTTCAAGCGCTTAGCCAGCTGAGTAGTTAACCTAGACTAGCTTAGTATAACACTGCAGTAGTTTTTTACATTAGAGTAGAGTTTCTTACATGTACATATGCACTCTTAATTTCTAATGGAAGCATCTACCTGTCATAGATTTGACATTTTGCAAAATTTTACCATTGTCATGTATATCTCAACGATAATAACTATTTTACCGGAACTACAAAATCCCACGAGCCTGCATAAATGACCATAGATATTGGGGTGTTCAAACTTTTGAATCAGTTTTTGGCTCTCGTTCTCCCTCTGTCGATGCTGTCCAGTACTGCTTTGTCGCAATGAGCAATTTTTCTCTAACAAGAGGTCCGCCTTCGTGATCAGTCATTCTGCTCTCCCATTGAAGGCCATCCATGATGATCTTCACATTAACCAAAATATCCACATCGTCTCGTATGATAACACTTCCCTGTGGACGCAGGATTCGGTCCATTTCAAGAAGAATGCCTTCCATCTCACACCTGAAGAGGGATCATATTACATAAAGTACAAGTTTCCATGTTTCTAATGAATGAAATGTTGCGTTGTATTGTCTTGTTACCTGTCCTTGTAGAGGGTGAATATACCGTCTGCGTGAATGAAATCGTAAGTTCGGGGATACGTAGACACGGCTTCACACCTACATTCAAATCAAAACAAGCAATTACGTCTACTGTAATACTACGTGCATGTGTAATTGATTCTGCAAAGAGAAACAGAGGAGGGATTTGTGATTTGACCAGCTCTGATATGTTCCGATGAGGCCCCGTTCGTAGACAACACCGAGTGTGTCCGTTTTTGCTTCCACCGGGACGAAGTTCATAACCCAGATGGGATCGTTGACAAGCGCTGCTGCGAAGCCTCCCAATCGTGCATTCATATCCAGCAAGTTTCTGTATCTCCCTTGCTCCGCCAGCTGAGGATCAAGGGACTTGTAATGCGTCACCCTTATCTTCCACAGCTCGGTGTCCTTCTCAAAATCTTCTGTTGTCACACCAGTTATGCTTCCGCTCCTTATCCTCGGTGGGGTGGTTTTCAATCTCTCTGGCCATCTCGCGAGCTCACCACCGGCTACATCTTTTACATCAGTCACCTCAGGCAGGGGAGTCAAACAAGCTTCCATCTTAGTGTACCTATAGGGAGAGGAGAGATCTCTTTATATCAATAGATAATGGAAAAAACACATGAAAGGATTGCTCAAGTTGCTGCTATTTTACCATGCTTTATCTGGATCCCGACCCTTGCATAACTGAGGCTTTCGAAACACCTTTCTGTTTATCTTACAATGCAGATGATTGCTTGCCTTTTGCCAAATGGCGAGATCTTCCTTTTGTACTATTTTCTTCCAACAAAGACTCCTCGCCAATCTCTCGATGCCCTGCTGCTCTGCATCAAGATCTTCCCGAGTTCTGTTCCAACCTTTCCAGTGTCTCTGCCAATTCACAGGCGGACCGGACAGGATCCAATACCCGCCGGGACGGAGAATCCTGTCGACTTCTATCAAGTAAAGTCCATCTGCCCACAAAAAACAATGTTATGAACAATGTGTGGTGCCTAGTGGTGGTTTGTTCGTTGAATTCGAATTACCATATTGTCCCCATGGTATCAGGCATCGCGAGCAATGAGCAATGTCGAAGGCTCTGGAAGGATAAGGCAGCCGTTCAGTGGCCATTATACCGATCAATGCAGGTACGCCGCGTTCGAGAGCAAACTGCACTTGTGCTTCGTGGGTGTCTTTTGGGGCAAAAGACATGGGAAGGATGTCACGTGACAGCAAATATGCTCCAAAACTCGCTACCTGAACACAGGTTATAGAGTGGACAAGAAAGGATCAGTACGTATTAAATCCAAACAATTCAAAAATTGAAAACATAGTAGTAGTAGTAGCTTGTGAAAAATGTTGCTATGAACATTTTGCCATAGAGCGCTGTCCGGACCTCAGACAGTCTGGAGTTGGGGACAGCCATATCCAAGTCAAAATCGGGGCAGTCATCTCAGACATAGGCTAGGAGTAAGGGATGATACATGATTTGGAATCCTTGTCCAATTAGTAAGAATTGAAAATGTTATGATTACATAATTTTGTAAATAAAGTTATTCCTAAATTGATTACACATTTTTTTATTTTGATCATCAAAAGATATCTTTGATTAATTGCTATGCAGAACCAATGTTCGGGAAATCGTTGGGCGATCCCTGTGCGATTAGGGTCCGCCTAGCGCCTTGGCGGCCTAGGCACCCCTTAGCGGGTATTTAGGCAGCATTCAGGTAGGCTGAAGGTCGATCACCCAACATTTAGGTGTCCCCGCTTCTCGAACAGAGTATAGAACTCATATTTCAGAGCTTTAACTTAGTTGATGGTTCGATATCCTAAATAAAAATCTCTCATCGATTCTAAAAGACTTATTTTAAATAGGTCTTTTAGATAACTAATCTTTTTTTTATACTATAGGGAATCCTACTGAGATAGGTAAATTCAACGCCTTGCCGCAATAGTCTGCAAACCACGGTAGAAAGGTAAGCCACACTTGACAAGCTGACAAGCTCATGTCGTTAATGAGATTTGAACCCATGATCTTTAAGTACAATTGTCACACTTAGACTATTATTTGCCCCTCTTTGACTTTAGATAACTAATCATTAATTCTTATCTTCCGGAATCAATCATTAATTCTTATTTTAAATAACTAAAAATCGATATAAAGAAAAAGTGAAGCATCTCCTAATACAAGTTACTGCTAGTCCAACAACTCTTCCGTGACAGACCAAGTGTGAACCTAACTCAGGAAATAGGAATATGGTGGCAGCAATATTACAAGATTAGACCTATATATTATTAAAATAAAATTATGTTTGTGTATCAAACATTAAATATTACAAGATTAGACATATATCTATTATAAAACTGTAATTATGTTAGTGTACATATCATTATATAATTATAATCTATACTCTGATTAAAATTAAGGCAGTCCATATCTTAGACCACATATATTATCAAAACTATAATTCTAATAGTGTCCCAAATATTATAGGCTAGAACAATACATAATTTTAATCTCGACAATAAAATCAGAATTACCACAATCTAGTATCACCAAAATTATAACTGACGATTCAAATTAGATTATAGATCATTGATGACCATAATAGTAACCAAACCCCTACAAATTATAATCGGATGGTCGACACATGCTAAATTTAAAAAAATCAGGTCCAGAACACAATATCCTAGAATAAATAACTATAACACCGAATTATAATATTAACAGTCAAAATATATTTAATTTAATGACTAAGATCAATCTAATATATGATTAATTACTAATAAAAAATTCGACTCCAAAAATTAGATTAATCTTAAACATTTGAACATAACATGTGACATAAGATTACAATTAGCCACAAACCATAGTGATATTTACCTGACAATGTCTCATTAAATATTGGATTAGGTAAACCAATGTCTTGGTACGGGTAAGTCAAAGTCAACAGTCACTGATTTATTAACTTAAGAATAGTAATTAATTGACGCGCAATAAATCCCACACGGCCTGACAACGACGTGACAACCAGTTCGGGGAAAAAAGAAATAAAATAAAATATTAAAATAATCTCAATTTCGAAGAATCTTCGTCTTACCCCACATCCCGTGTCGATGGCGGTCCTGACCGCGCCGTCACCGAGGTTGATCAATTTACCGATGTCATCGATGTACGAAGCGGCGCCACGTGGAAACATCGTACCCCCGCCGGGGAATCTGAACCGTTCGCCCTGGAAACGGACCCAATTCTGACCCGCCTTCTCTACCGTCAGATGCTTGTGCGGTACGTTGGCGTACCACGCCGCGTCCCTGCTCTCCGGCCAGCGGAACGGCGTCCTGTAACCGTGCGGCGCCGGAATCCTGCACCGGAGCATCTCCCCCTTCTCCGGGCAGTGCCTCTCTCTGTACACAAGCATATCGCGATCGAAACGCAGAGAACGGTCCGCGTCGTGGCACGGCGTGTACTCAGAGAATTGTGGATCGCAGGCGGGGAGGAGGAGGCGGCGGCGGCGGTCGTCATCGCCCGCCAACTCGGAGATCGGGATTTCGAGATCGGCGGAGTGGTGGGCGGTGAAATCGAGCGTCCCGGAGACGGAATCCCCCACGGTGGCGTTCGCGGGCGACGACGGCGGTTTGTTGCATGGGACGGCGGTGAGGAGTGGGACGCCGTTCCGCCATATTCCGATAAGGTAGAAGAGGGAGCAGAGGACGGCGGTGGTTGACATGTACAGGAGGCTGGTCCTCTTGGTCCTCGATGAAAGATCATGCGCCGCTCTGCTCCAGGACGCCATTAATTCCGGTGCGTCGATTGAATTTGACAGAAACAGAACGGATTATCAAAATAAGGGGAAAGTGAAAGACGGATGTCGTTTTGGTTTGTTTGTACTTTGTACTTTGAGTCGGACCCTATAAGGCACGGATTATTTGTACCGGCGCTGTCTAAGTGTTAGAATATTGATTTTCGTCTTAATTGAATTACCTCTTATACCGCTTAAAAGCCTGTTTAGAAGGGCATCTAGGCCGCTTAGGCGTTGAATCTCCTAACCGTACAGGATCCGCATAACGATTTCTTGAATACTAACCGTGCTGTGTGTGATATAGGTTAAATATAAAAATAATGAAGAAGGTGGTGAGGGTGGTGCGTGATTATACACAAACAATGCTCCCCGTGATTCTGTATGTCACTGTGTGTTTGTATGATGTACGAGGAAAAAATTATATATAATTTTTTATAACTAATTAATATGATTAATGGAATCTTAGAAACTTCATATGTCATTTAAACTTAAGATATACAATTATACAGAAATCTTCATATGCTCCGTCCTTACGTGCTCAGTTCGTACTCAACTTTTCGTAGCACCATCCGTTTTCGAAATTAGTCGCACCATTGGAAAACTTATATATTGAATTGCACATGTTCAAGTTTTGGTGATATTCCGACAACGTTATCACTGTTTAACGGAGGGTTATAAATCCCCTTGGGTTAAGTAGTCTTAAATAGGGTTTTAGAAATTTCCGGCGACTTCGTCGCCGGAAACCGGACCAAAGCATGGGGCTTTTCATCTACAATGTATAAGCTTTTTAATGGTGCGACCAATTTCGAATATGGATGGTGCTACGAAAAAATTGTACACGGATGGGAAAAACTGACCACAGTAAAACTGTCCATATGAACTGGACTACTAGTACTAGTTATGCTGTTGATCACATGTGCGATAAAGTTATCCAACCCAAGTTGGATAGTTCTAATCTTTCATTGGGCCCAACTACAAAAAATTCATCTTGCACCAAACATCCATCTCGCTAAATTTTCAATGGATAAAAAGGCGATTCTAGTGAATTCCTAAGGCGTATCATTCCTATGATTATATATTGGAATGTATGGAAACACAAATGCAAGGTCCGTTTTGATGATATTCGGCTTAAGCTCGAGTCTATTATTCACGAATGCTTAAGAAGTTTACGAGAGATTATTCAAATTGCAAGGTTATGTCGATCAGGGTACCCCAGAAACAAGCAGTCTTTCAACATCTGATTCCTGTCATTACCTACATCAAGTGGCAACCGCCCTCGCCCCAACATTGACGGCAGTTTCTCTATCAACGTTGCAGAGATTGGAGGGATCTTTCGAGATGCTATGGGTTAGCTTATTTTAGCTTTCTCTCAAGGAATAGGTGTCTCTTCCAGCATTGAAGCTGAAGCTCAGGCCCTCCTAACGGGTCTTCAGATTGCAAAAGACCATGGCTTACTACACTTGTGCATTGAAACTAATTCTCAAATTCTAGTTAATTTTGTTTTGCAGGGAAAACAAATTCCATGGGAAATTCAAGGCCGGATAAAACAAATATAGTTGATGAAGCTTCAATTTTCTCCTTCTCCATCCAACATTGCTTCCGGGAAGTCAACAGTTTAGACGGATTACTTAGCTAAATCTGGGGCCTTGAGTCCACATTCCAGCCAGAACATTATGACTCTTCGCTCCCCTGAAATCTATTGACACAACGGATAAAAATAATAATAATAGAATCAGGCAGGTGCAGTAAATAAATGGACACCGAGAATTTAACGTGTTTCACCCTCAATCTTGGGCTACGTACAAACTCCGAACAATTTCTTCCACTATAAAATAGTAGCTACAAGAGAGTCTTCTCTAGAACTTCTTGAGGCTAACCAACACCGGAGATCTACCCAAAAATATTTCCCAATATTTTTGTCACTCCCTCCAATTTAGGAACACCCTAAATAACTCTCTTTTTCTTGAGAAGAAAACTTTCGTTTGTTTTCCTTCTTCTACTCTCGTTGGTTGTGTTTGAGAACTGAAGTTCAACCTCTATTTATAGGCAGGAGACGAGGTGAGAACACAACAACTATTCTTGAATAAGAAACACGTTCAGCAACACGTTTTTGAATAAGCAGCAGATCTTGAACAAGCAGCAGCCAATCTTGACAAAATGAGCAGCATCCTCTCGCGTGCAGACTTTTCCGAATGTGAGGAGGGACCAACAATTCTCCCCCTCCCGATCACATGGAGGGCTCCATCATCCCGGCTGTTGTACGACAAAATTCAAAGTCTTCCATTGGAAGTATCTTTGTCAACATATCAGCTCCATTCTCTTTAGTGTGAATCTTTTCGAGTTGTAATTTCTTCATTTCCAGAACATTTCTGATCCAATGATATCGAACGTCGATATGCTTTGATCTGGAATGAAATGATGTATTATTCAAGAGATGGATAGCACTCTGACTGTCACAGAATAGCTGATACTTCTCTTGGTAAAAGCCAAGTT
>JAOYMZ010059561.1:0-13131 GCA_025802335.1 Pinguicula primuliflora
ATTGTCTTAGTGGCTGAGACGAAGGAGGAGGTCAATGCTAAGTTGGAGCATTGGAGAGAGACATTGGAGGCTAAGGGCCTCCAATTGAGTCACTCAAAGACGGAGTATATGGCATGCAACTTTGTCACTGAAATGGAGGAAAGTAGTACGGAAGTTATGATTGCAAACCAGATCCTCTGACAGAAAGATAGCTTCAAATATCTAGGATCCATCATACAAAAGGACAGAAGTGTGAAAGGTGACGTTGTCCATCACCTTAAGGTTGGATGGATAAAATAGCGGTCGGCTACTGGAGTGTTGTGCGATAAAAAAGTCTCACTCAAGTTAAAGGAAAAATTTTATAGATTGGTTATACGGCATGCGATACTCTACGGGTCAGAGTATTGGGCTATGAGTCTTTTACATGTGTGGAGATTTGAAGTAGTAGAGATGCGGATGCTAAGGTGGATGTGTGGTTGCACAATATTAGACAAGATCCCAAATGCAGTATTTAGAGACACACTTGGTGTTGCGTCTATAAGTGCCAAACTGAGGGAAGGAAGATTGCGATGGTTTGACAATGTACGCAGAAGGAGTTTGGATGATTCAGTCATGAGAATCGAAGAATTACAAGTCGAAGGGCGACGAGGGTGGGGAAGACCTAAGCGGACATGGGATGAGCAGATTCGGTTAGATCTAGTAAGATTAAACCTCTCCGAGGACATGACCTCTGATAGGACGAATTGGAGACGAAGTATTACGGTTAAGGATACATAAGACTTTATAGTGTAACTATTTGCTTATTGATCTCTAGACTTATAGGTATTTAATTATTTATGTGGAGCGTTATTTGTGTAGGCATGCATCTATTTCGGTATGAGCATAAGGGTATGGTCGGGGGTAAGTTGGTATTTCAGTTATACTTGTTTCTCCTTTTTATTATTTTATTTTATTGTCTTTTATTTTTTATTTTTATTTTTATTTGTATTTATATATCGGGACGGCTCTGTACTCCTCAGTTTTTTGCCCTCAGTTTTTCCCTCAACTTCGCAAACATATCTAGGATAGCCCATTGACGGAATCGGACACATCGTTAGAATCTTTATACATAGAAGATCATATATTCATGTTTAGTTCCAGTTCCGGCGACTTCGTCGCCGGAAATTTCTAAAACCCTATTTAGGACTACTTAATCCAAGGGAAATGTGAACCCTCTATTAAACGGTGATAACGTCGTCGGAACATCACCAAAACTTGAAGATATGATCTTCTATGTATAAGGATTCTAACGATGTGCCCAATTCCGTCAATGGGCAATCCTAGATATGTTTGCAGAGTTGAGGGAAAAACTGAGGGCAACGGAGCCGTCACCTATATATATATTTTTTATTTTTTATTTTTTTTATTTTATTTTTTATTTTTTTATTAATTTTCTTTATTTTTTATTTTTTATTTTTCTCGAGCTGGGGGTCTCTACGGAAATAATCTCCCCATCCTGTTGTGGGGTGGGGGTATGATTGCGTACATCCTACCATCCCCCGACCCTGCCTAAAGGCGGAATTTACTGGGTATGTTTGGTTTGGTTTGGTTTGGTTTACTATTATCATCCCTCGGGTACTTGGGTCACTATTCTCGAGTCCCTTCCTCGAGAATCTGTATTGGGTACTTGATCGACCCCATACAAGTCTCATCCATCCCATTCTCGAGTCCCTTCCTATGTCACTATTCTCCCTCGGGTACTTGGGTGCTCTTTCTTTGTTCATATACCCAAAACTCACCGGGTTAAACTTGAAGCTTGTGCCCAAAAGTGTGTATTCGTTGGCTCAGGATTAATAAAAGAGGTTATTGGTGTTATGATCCCTCCTCAAAACAAATTTTCACTACATTTCATTATGACAGTCGAGTCTGAGTTCTTTTATGGATCGCTCCAATCTAGCTCGCAGTGGGAGATAAGGGTGGAAGACTCACTAGATTGGATCGTGCTGTCACCTATGAAGATTTCTACACCGGAATTCCATGTACAACCCACGTCTCCTTAGCATCCACCGTTTGATCCCGCCTCTCCTAGTATCGAGGCACATACTGATGAAATATTTGATTTATCCTCTTCTATTGATATTCATGCGGAGACTGTGCAGCCTCTGGCGAAGAGTTTAATGATTGAACCCACTCGGGTTTTACCTCCATGGAGCACCAAGGGAATCGCTGCCAAGAGATATTCACCTAATCATATTTTGGGAGAGAAGAGATATCCTATTGCCAATCTATTAAAGGGGAGGGAATCTAAGTCTGCCAAGACATTTGTAGCTGCATAATATAGCGAGAAGATTCTGATGAATGTGGAGGCAGCAATTGTCGTTCCTGAGTAGAAGGCAGCAATGAAGACTAAGACGGAAGCACTAAGCGAGAATCAAACTTGGACAAAAAGGTGATTACCACAAGGAAAACAACCAGTACGGTGCAAGTGGGTATTCACCATCAAGATGAGAGCAGATGATTCTATTTAGAGACATAAGGCAAGACTTGTTGTTAAGGGTTATGCATAGACCCAGGGCGTGGACTTTTCTAAGATATTCAAACCTGTGGCAAAAATTGATACAATCCGAGTTCTATTTTCTATCACAGCCAACAAGGACTAGCCCCTACACCCGTTCGATGTGAAGAATGCATTCCTACATGGAGACCTGGAGGAGGAGGTGTATACAGAGAAACCACTCGATTTTTCTCATGATTTCCAAGCAGGAGAGGTGTGTAAGTTAAACAAGGTCCTGCATGGATTGATGCAGTTTCCACGTGCGTGGTGTGGAAGGTTTACTGTCGCCATGAGGAAGTTTGGGTATAAACAGAGTAACTCAGATCATACATTGTTCATAAAGAGGAAGGGGAGAAAGTGGCTTGCTTGCTTATCTATGTTGACGATATAATTACCACTGGGGATAATGTTATGGAGATAAGTGAGTTGAAGAAGAAGCTTTTTGTGGAATTTGAAATGAAGGATTTGGGACAATTGAAATATTTTTTTGGAATTGAGATGATGATGTCAAAAGTTGGGATCCACATCCCCCAAAGAAAGTATATCCTTGATCCACTGGTAGAGACAGAGCTACTAGACGGCAGATCGGTTGACACCCCCATGACCCCTAACCATGGTCTCAGGATGGTGGATTGCGCTACGAGTACTAATTGGGAATGATATGAGCACCTAATAGGGAAATTGTCCATCTCGTGCTTACTCGGCCGAATATTACTTATGTTGTTGGAGTGGTGAGTCAATTTATGTAAAACCCACAGAAGGAACATATGGAAGCTGCCCTGAGGATTGTGAGGTACCTAAAGGGTAGACTGGATACTGGGGTGTTGTTTCGAAAGAATGGTCACTTAATGATGGAGGTTTACACTGATGCTGATTGTGCCGGAAGCCCAATGGATAGGAGATCTACTTTAGGATACTTCACCCTTATGGGGGGTAACCTGGTGACTTGGAAGAGCAAGAAACAGAAGGTGGTGGCACTATCGAGTGCTGAGGCAGAGTTCAGGGAAATTTCACGTGGCGTAACTGAGATTTAATGGCTCAGGAAGTTGTTGATTGTGCTGGGATTCTCATCTGAGGAACCATGTCCATTGAGATGTGACAGTCAAGCTGCAATACAGATATCTGAAAACCCAGTCCAACATGATAGGACAAAGTATGTGCAAATTGACCGACATTTCATCAAAAAATTGCTGGATGACAAAGTTATATCTCCCCCATATGTTAGATCCGAAGACTAGCTGACAGATATCCTCACCAAGACAGTTGCAGTTGCAGGGCGAGCATTTTATGATACTTTGTGGACTTTGGATACTCGACATCCCATTACCTAACTTAAAGAAGAGTGTTAGTTGGCAGGATAATTAAGGAGAAGATATTAATATATCAGCCCCCAATTATCTCTCGGGATTAGCACCTCATAATTTTGAGAGTTAAGGAAATCGTGTACAATAAATGAAAGCGTGTATGGAAGGAAGTGTGAGCGTGTATGGAAGGAAGTGTGAGCGTGTATGGATGACTTTATATATTCTACATGTTATATTATACTGTGAAGAGAGTGAAGAAAAGAGGAAAAACATTCCCGAATTGGTGGGTGTGACTTTTATGAATATGATGCTGTAATAATCATTTTCCCTTACCCTTATTTTATCATTTTTATTGAATTAATGAGACGCATTCTTCTGCAGTTGAATGTTACACTCTTCCTTCCACGGTACAGCATTGATTGGCGATTTACTTGTTTATCATCACTTGCTCTTGATAATCTGAAACATTCGTTTCCAAGGTATTCATTGAGATTTAAGTCCCGTTTTGCGCGTGGTGCTTATGATTCTAATTGTGCTTATAAGTATCTTTAAAAAAATAAAAGAGTATTTTGCGTAATACAATTACTAGTACTTGTTCTTTTTTTTAGAACCTTTCTCTTCTTAAAAATAAGCACCTCATGAGCTGTTTTTCTTCTTCTTAAAAATAAGCATGACATTTTTATAATAATATCAAAATATAAACATTTTTATGACCAAATCAACCTTAACTAATATATTTTAATTAAATAGATGAAGGTCATTTTAGTATTTTAATATTAAGTTTGTTATATATAATTAAAATAAAATTTTAAATAATTATTTTTAAGCACTTGCGCAAAGCACCACAGGTTCTGAGAATAAGAAGAAGTAGTAGAAGAAGTAGTAGAAGAAGTATTAATACTTCTGCGTAAAACAGACCTTTAGTATGTTCGGTTTGAACGAAGTTATCAATAAACTTTCATTCCCAACTAGCATGACTGAGATGGTGTTTCTATTAATTTCACCATGATAAATACATCAACTATATCCAATTTTTTTCAAATGCAGGACCTTATCCTTCCCATTAGTCACTTATCCTGCCGAATAAGTTGCCTAGCCGTCGGATCTGCATCCGACAGCCAGGATGCAGATCTCTTTAAAAACGTCACGTGCTAGATCGAACTGCAAAAGAGACAACTAAACATCCGAAAATGAATTGACTTTCCTAAGGAACACGACGGAAATCAAACATCGAGAACATCTAAGATATCGAATAATAGAATCCTTTCAGTATAACCAAGCAAAAATTATAGACAACAGTGGGAAAACAACAACAATACCATATATTATTCATGGTCAATTATGCGATCAAGTTGCAACCACGACCAAAATTGAATTACAATTTGTACGGCGACGCCAAACAACAAAATTGACAAATGAATAAAGAGAGACAGAGGGCGAGTGATGTAGTTACAATCCCCTGAACCCGAGAAAAGATAGAAAAATATCACTGCAAAAGAATTTTAAAAAAAAGAAATTTCTCTTGATTAACATTCCTAACCATACCTAATCCCCCACCAAGAACTCCATGAACAAGTCCTCTCCGTCTCGAAGAGTCGATTGATCTTGGCCTTCAAAGACGACTTCTTGTCATCGTCGGAATCCGACGACGAAGAAGATGAATCGTGTGGGTTGATTTTGTCCACTATCTTCTCGATCAATGAATCTCCCATGGTCTCGCCTACCTTGTCGCGATTATCCTGAACCCAGATGAGAAATTTTTTTTGTTACCTATCAGTGTAAGTCAGTGTAAGAAACAGCTGCAAAGGATGAATCGATCTGGCATGTGACATTTTTAAAGAGATCTGCATCCTGGCCGTCGGAAGCAAATTCGACGGACAGGACACTTATTCGGCAGGATAAGTGACTAATCGGAAGGATAAGGTCCTGCATTTGAAAAAAACTCTAACTATATCTAATATATGTTGTCAACGAGTGCCTAGCAATTTACCAAATATATTCTGTCAAAACTATTACTGCATAGTGCACATACATGATTTAAAACATACCATAATATATCTTTGCAAAAATCAGTTGTCATTTGATTTTCAATCAGGCGGTTCAGTCCAGTGGCAGACCCGTAGGGTGCGGCAGGGTGCAGGCGCACTTCCTAAAAAATTTTATACTTAGACCTGCAATGCCCGCACGCTAAGAATCCCAAGTTGCAATAAGCTCATGTCGCAACAAGAAGGCTTTCCTAGATGTTGTAGCTTTTGCCAAAGACAGATAGTATCTGCCTTGGGGATTGTTAATGAACAGTGGGATTGCATACATATCCTCACCATCATCTTCACTCTCAAGTTCAGAATCATGAATGTTCAGCTGGACCCACCATATTAGTTTGCGAATATGTAAATATTTGAGTAGTTTATGGTGGTGACATTGTTGATTGGGAACTGTACAATGGTGCCCACCCTCTATCTAAACTAATTTCAAGCTGATAATCACTCGGGGTGACAAATTTAAATTCCGTTGCCCTGACGAACCACTACTGGCATAAAATTTAGATCCAAAATAGTTGCTCATTATCTGATAAAAAATAAATTATGATTAAAAAGATATAATGCATA
The DNA here is from genome assembly GCA_025802335.1 of Pinguicula primuliflora. Lineage (NCBI taxonomy): Eukaryota > Viridiplantae > Streptophyta > Magnoliopsida > Lamiales > Lentibulariaceae > Pinguicula > Pinguicula primuliflora. Next base: position 6,426 of record JAOYMZ010059561.1, read on the forward strand.
ACTAATAAAATTAAATAAATATAAGTATTAAACAACTTATTCTAAATTTCGCTCAAATTGGCTACATCAACTCAAAACTGCTCACTAATAACAGATGTTGTTTGCTTGATTTGTATACAAAAACTAGAATGGGGTATGGGTATATAAGAATATGTCTGCCCTTCGGAAAAGTGATAGTTTAATACCACAACCCTTCAGAAAAGCGGGTGATCTAGATCTAATTTGATCGGTCCAAGCAAAAAAAATTGACATTTCTTTCCTTTTTTGCCCATTCCTGTTATGTTTGCCCGATTTTCTGGTTGGGGATGATTGATTTGGTTGGGTTGAGCATTAATAGGTCGTTGGTGTCTTGAATTTTTGTTGTTCATAAAGACAATTTCTACTATTATTCTGTCAGACGGCCTTTTTTCTGAAAGTGCCCTCTTACTCGCTACAGGAGCGTTACTCGCTTCTGGAAGCCAGTAACTTTTGTCTTATTGCTTCCGGAGCTAGTAATAAATTATAGGTAATTAGAGGCCAACAAACGGGCGCTGTTTTATACAGGTTGGTGGGTTGGGTTTTGAAACTCAGCTTACCTGCTTTATAAATGTGGGTCGGGCCAGGCTTGCCTGTTTACAGAACGGGCTAGGTCAACCCAATCTGCCAAAAATATGGGACGGCTCCCAACATGCACGAATTTTGACGGGCCAATCTATTTGGCCTGTTTTTTATTATTATTTGTAACTTTTTTTTCGCAAAACTAGTATTTTATTGATAACAAAAGTGATTATACAAAACTAGCCCCAAATGTGAGCATAGTTATGAAACATACAATCACCAAAATGGGTAGACTAATATCAGTGTTTCTTGGGGCGCCCGTGCTTGCACTTCGGGGGAGTGGCTTGTTGTGCTTGTGTAGACGTAGTTTCCTTGTCCTGGACATTGTTGGCACTTGGTTCATGATGGGGAAGAGCCTTGACAGCCTCCTCTTCTTCTATTTGATCCGCCCAGCTCTTTCTCGGATTGCTCTCTGGGGTTTGTTGTTCTGTAGCCAGAATCAAATTTTTTGTCGCCGGTGTGGCTTGCGGAGGTGGGACGGCTTGCTGTGGAGGTATTATTTCTCGGTTGGATTGCCGTGAAGGTTTCATCATTTCAGTTCCATTTGTACATTGCACTGCATAGAGCTTTCGCTGCTTCATCCCAGGGGGTACTTCCTTCCTATATCCATTCAATTCGTTAAAGGATTCAACTAGGCCATCGTACAGTTCCGTCCAGATGGCCCTTTGTAGCTGTCTAATTGCTGGTCCATCATCATGTTCCCGTTTTTCATTCGATGGTCTGGGGGATATAGCAGAATCTGTTGCTGGTTTTGTAGCACTCAGTGACTGTATATTGGCTGGAGAAGCCTCATGTTGGGGTGTTGCAGGAGCTGATGCAGAAATTGTTGCAGCGGTTTCTATTGCTGCTGTTACTGGAGAAACTGCTGCAGCAATTTCTGGTTGCGGGACTTCAGTTGCTGGTGTTTTAGCTGCAGTAGAGACTAGAATAGGTGGAAGGGTTTCGGGGGTTACTGCAGTATCAGGAGTGCTAACAGCAGATTTAGGGGTAGGGTCATTAGTTGAGCCCTTAATTGGCATTTTCAGAGCTATCTGAGCAGTAGCTTCTGATGTGTTTAGCATGGTTTCTGCTTCAGCATAATTTTGGTCAGTATGTTCTGCTGCAATTTCTGGTTCGGTTGCTGCAACAATTCCTGGATCTGAGGTCTGCATCTGAACAGCAAAACCCTCTTTAACTGCCATTTCTTCAGACCCTTCAGTCACAAAAGAGTCTGCGGTTTCATTATCCAAATTGGCTTCCCCCTTGGTTCCAATTTATAGGTTTGTGACAGCAGGGATTCCCGTGCTGTTGGGTGCTGCAGGTGCTGTCCCTTGGGGTAATTCTGGCCATTTCTTTGGGTCTAGTTTCCGTTGACCTTTTGGACCAGAGTTCCAGCAAGATGGCTGTTCCCATTCTTCCATGACAATCACGGAGAAAGTACCTCCTGTTGTTTCCACCAGAACGGAGATATAAATCCTTGTAACGTTTGTTGTCAATACCTGGAGTCGTGCATAGGCCAGTTCTATTTTTTCGAGAGTGCGCTCATCCACTTGCATTTTATCCCCTAGAGTTTCGGCTATAGCAGTGAATAGAGGATTGTCCAAGTATTGCAATGGTATTCCACGAATTCTCACCCACACTACTCTTGCAGGCTTACCATTAAGGAGTTTCCATGGCCTGACGCTGTGTAAGCACATTCTGGAAAGAGTTTCTTTGTCCAGAAGAAGCCGGCTTTGGAGGGATGGGTTGGGTATTTTGATGAGCACTTCACCCCCTTCTAATCTCGCTGCATAACATGACTCATAACCTGCATTAGCCATTATCTTATTCATTGAAGAGACATCCAAGATGGGGTCCGGTTTAGCAATCAAGCAAGAGTTTAACCACAGGGCAACATGGGGAGATGGAGTGTACTGCACCTTGGTCATAGATGCAACAGACGCTAAGGATTGGCCAACTGATGCTATATTCTTTCCAACAGACGTTAAAGATTGGTCAACTGATGCAACAGAACAGTTTCGAGTAGGAGCAATAGGATCTTTACTAACATCATATTTAGTTGTAGACAAAAACTCCTTCACCATGTACAAATTAGCAGTTTTAATGGAATCCTTTTCAATACTGACTATCAAATTCATAGTCCCAATCCAAATTTCATTTAACTGCAGTAGTAAAGTTTTGACAGGAAGCAATTTTGGGTACATTACAAAGCCATACCTAAAACCATTTTTGCTCAGTGTCTTGGACAGATGCAAATCAAGAACCCGTCCAAATGCTGAGAACGTGTTTATCATGTCTTCCTTTGTCCATAAATCCGGAAAATTTGTAAAGTGGAAGGAATTCGTGGATACCCTTAACCTTCGTATTATTTTTAACTTACTTTAAAAAAATTGACATAAAAGATGAGGAAAAAACGGAGTGAAATGGCTGACGGTCGATAGGTTGTGTTTATTTTGAGTTTTAACCTAATTTATTTTTAATACATTATATTATAAAATTTAAAAAAACTAATAATAAAAAATAAAAACAGGTTGGGCAGGCCAACCTGTTAACCTGCCGGGCTGGGAATCTCAACCCAGCCCGACCCTTTTCAATACGGATCAGGCTGTCCTGACCCATTTTTGAACGGACCAGACTGACCCAAACTTGCATTTTTTCACGGACAGGCTGAGTCAGAGCTGTTTGACCCACACTATTTAGTGAGCTCTACATCTAATTAGGTCTCACTAAACTATTGTCCGGTTTTTCTCTCTTATGTAGATATACAGGTAGGTCACTTTTTATTTTCTTCTCTCTCACATCTGCCGATGCCATAGACAACATACAAACCGGATGATTTCTGTATCCTCACCCACAACATGTCTATCGATCCGATCTCTGTCGCAATTGTCATGCTTCATCGTCGTCGTAAGCACGAGGGGAACATCCCGCCTCAATTCCATCGCCTCCATCATCCATCTTGGCATAAACGTCTTCATCGTCGACGCCGACCGCCGCGAAACTATCCGGAGACAACCTTCACGAAGCTTGACACCGTCCACAATCGTTTGGTCCATCTTGAAACAAAACAAGATGATTTATGGAATGAAATATCCAAACGTGGGTGTCTCTCTTTTATCCCGCGGATGTTGGATTTCTCCAACAGTATGAACACTTAAATGATGTTTGTAGAAGTGTATATGGTCTTAGTTTAGAGAGGAGACTGTTATAGATTGAGTATAAGGTTATGAGTTATGAAGAAGTTTTTAGTTTCGTTCTGTATGCAGAAGAGTGGACTCTGTTTCTTTAGCTTCCAAGAGAAGACACTTCTCTATATTTTAACCGACTCCAAGAGAATGGAGGAGATAACTCTCTTTTCATTCACTTCACAAAACATTTTATTGATAGCAAAAGGCGGCTATTAGCCACCTTTCACACACTTCAAGACATAACTTAAAACCCTAACTTGTTAACGTAACTACATGATTAAACCATAAGCTAGGAGGATCAGCATCACACTTTCTTATCACTCCTCCATGATGCTGAGCATCTTCATCAGTCCAAGCTTTGTGAACAACAGCTGATGTCTCTCTTTCTGCAATGGTTTAGTGAACATATCAGCAATTTGATCTGTTGAACTACAATGCAACATGGTGATTTGTCCTTCCTGTTCAGCTTCCCGTATGGCATGGTATTTGATCTTTATATGCTTCGTTCTATTATGGAATACATGATTCTTCACCATTGCAATTGCAGATTTGTTGTCACCGAATATGGAAGTTGGTCCCGGAGGCAACAACTTCAATTCATCCAACATCTTCCTTAGCCAAAGTGCCTGGTTCATGGCTGCAGCTGCAGCTACATACTCAGCTTCTACAGTGGATTGTGCCACTGTTTGCTGCTTGTGAGAATTCCAGCAGAACATAGCTGATCCTAATGAGAAACAATACCCTAATGTACTCTTTATATCATTTTGTGACCCTACAATGTCACTATCTACAAAGCCATGTAAATATATAGGCACTTCACGATTAAAAATAATTCCCGACCCTACTGATCCTTTTATGTATCTCAATACTCAATTTGCTGCAATAAAATGTGAATCAGTAGGAGCAGACATGAATCTTGACAACAAGTTTGTAGCAAACATAGTATCATATCTAGTTGCACAGAGATATAACAGTGAGCCAATCAAGCTGCGATATTTTGAGGCATTACAAAGCTCTGCTTTATCCTCTTTATATAATGAAATACCATGAGCTACAGGTGTACTAACCTGTTTACAGTGAAGCATATCAAACCGTTTCAACAATTCCATGGCAAATTTCTCTTGTGAAACGTATATACCTGCATCAGTTTGAATCACCTGCAATCCAAGATTTGTGATCTCAAATCTTTGTTGCAGTTGCAGTTTCACGTCAAGTATACCATAATTATCACTTCCAGTCATCATAATATTATCAACATATATGGATAAAATGATATAACCAACCTGTGTAAACTTCAAATATAATGTAGCTTCATTCTTATTACGTTCAAAACCAGATTCAGTTAACATCTTATCCAACTTATGGTTCCAAGCTCTCAGAGCTTGGTGCAGACCATATAAGGTTTTCTTCAGCAAATAAACTTTGTCAATACCAAGTGCATATTCAAATCCAGAAGGTTGGGAAACATACACTTTTTCATTCAATTCTCCATTTAAGAAAGCTGATTTAACATCTAAATGCATAATCAACCAATTTTTCTTAACAGCAAGAGATTGGAGTAGTTTAATGGTATCTAACCTTGCCACAGGAGCAAATGTTTCTGAATAATCTACTCCAGGTTCTTGATCAAATCCTCTTACCACCAATTGAGCTTTATATTTGTTGATAGAACCATTTGCATTTCCACTTGGTTTTGAAGATCCATTTCAAACCAATAATGTTTTTATCTTTCGGTTTATCAACTAAGATCCAAGTGTCATATTTGTCTATCATAGCAAGCTCCTCCTGCATGGCTTGCTTCCATTTCGGATCTTGCAAAGCAGTCTTGACATCTGTAAGTTCAATTTCTGCCAAGTTGCACCTGTTATAAATATCTTCCAAAGATCTTGTACCTATTATAGAAGGTTCATCTGCTTCTGGAAAAAACTGTTCATCATCTTAAATTCTCACAATTGTCTCTCCTACTTTTTGAACTTGCATTGTCTTCTAATTCCATTTTGCATTTTCATCCACCAGTACACTCCTCTGTACCGATACTTGCTTATTGAAAAGGTTATAAATCCGATAACCTTTTGATACAGAATTGTATCCCAAAAGAATACCAGTTTCTGCTCGACTATGCAATTTATTCCTTTTTGCTTCTGGTATTAGGGAGTAACAGATGCTCTCAAATATTTTCAGATGTTCCACAGAAGGCTTTCTATTCATCCAGGCATCAAATGGAGTTTTGTTCTTCAATAGCTTACTTGGCAGTCTGTTTTGAAAATACACTGCACAATTTATAGCCTCAGCCCAAAACTCCTTTGGCAAATCCTTTTCTATCATCAGACATCTTGCCATATTTATTAGAGTTCGATTCTTTCTTTCACTGACTTCATTTTGCTGAGGAGTATATGGAACAGTAAGTTGATGAATCACACCATGTTGCTTCAGAAATGTTTCTAACTGTCGAGATAAATATTCCATGCCATTATCTGTTCTTAACACTTTCAGATGACGCGAACTTTGATTTTCAGTTTCAACTTTGAAGTCTTGAAAGTAGGCAAATACCTCAGACTTCTGCTTCAAGAAGTAACACCAATAATATCGTGTGTAGTCATCAATAAATATTAAGAAGTATCTCATCCCTCCTAGTGACTCCACAATCATTGGTCCACATATATCAGAGTGTACCAGTTCAAGTTTTTGAGTAGTTGACAGTGTTGTATTGATGGGAAATGATAACTGATGAGCTTTCCCTTGTTGACATGCAATGCAAACTTCTCTACCAGAATAAATAGGAGGTAGATTATTCACCAAATTCTTCTTCTGCATAAACTTCAAGGCTTCCATATGAGGATGACCATACCTTCTGTGCCAAACATCAGATGCATCTTCATGATTTATGAAGGCTTGAGCCTTCAATTTAGTCATATCCAGCAAGAAGCTTCTGTTAACCATAG
>JAOYMZ010059572.1:0-13131 GCA_025802335.1 Pinguicula primuliflora
TGTGAATATATAATGTAAATACAAATGATCTATATTATATTTTATAATATATAAAATATTATAAATAATTGGGGGCAAGTTTTTAAGAGGTACAAGACTCAGGTCCTTAATAAATCCGCTAAATGAATAATTCAGATTAATCAAACAAAACAAAAGTAAGAATAATTAAGTGCGAAATTTATTTAATTTTCTAACTTTTTAAGTATGATATTATAAAGCAAATATATATTTTATATTATATAAGATAAATTATATTTTTAGTTGTAAAGTGGGGTGCCTTACTTTTGCCCATTCTTTTTAAATAAAGTGTTTGAATTTTGTATTTAGATTTTTCGTGTGTACAGCTTTTTCCTTATATTAGATATTTTTTTTGTTTTTAAGGAGGGGCACGTGCCCCCTTGAGTCTAATGCACATCCGCCACTACCTGAGCGCCTCTGTTGGGTGGTCCAAGTTCCCTAGGCGGCTGCCTCGGCGATCTCCCCAAACCGATTGGGCTGCCCAAATTGATTAGGCAGCTTCCCGAATCAAAGTCGGTCGCTCAAATCTGATTGGACGCTAATCCATTTTAACTGTTTAATAATGTATACATGAGTTTAGTATATGTATAAGATTAAAATATCAAAAATATAAAACTAAATGAGTTTGCAAACAACAATGACGAATAAGAAACAGAATTAAGACAACAAAAAACACAATAGATAAAAAATAATGGAATTAATTTATTTTAGAGATAGAAAATAATCAATTTTATTTATGTTATTGAAAATTTTATAAATACTATTTTAGTATTCATATCATTCATGCGCCTTCTCCATGTTTATTCTAGAATACAAGTCATAAGAGATTTAGGACTATTCATTTTTATGTCTCCGTGTGAACTCATATGTTCATGTGTCTTCTCCAAATCTTAGGAATCTTCTTCTCTTCAAGTTGTATTAGAATTTAAATTCAATCCATATGTGCTTCTGGAATGTCATGAAGTTGAATACTTCAAGAACTCATTAAAGATCTTCTCACGTAAATGGCCAAAGAATGAGAGTAGACTTTCGTACAATGGATTGTAAGTGCATGGACTCTGAAGATATCTCCCTGGGAAAATTTCCTTCTACAAAGTAATAAAGGACTCTCTTTTTTTTGTTAGGCAAATTTTTGTATTAATGAGTAAAAAAACTGTACAAATATACATGGGCCAGGCCTCTAATCTGCCGGACTAAATTTTTTCATCCCTCAAAAAAACAAACAAAACCCATCATTTTCTCCTGCCCGAGAACCGAAACTTTCATGTGTTCATCGTTATCGCATGCATCGGTTCCTTCTCCCAGTCTATATTGATTGTCGTTCCTGTGAAAATTCGCCGTTTTCTTCGCAGCTGGAACAAGTCGTAAAGGACTTTAAGATGAACAATATTGATAAAGATATCATTTTCAAAATATTAAAATCCAGAGTGCTTAAAATTAAAAAGTAACACATATTTGGATTTGAAGCTTTAGCAAAAAGTATACTACAAAGAATTAAAATTTGAAACATACCCGATCCAAGTGAGTTTGTGTGCGTGTGAGCAAATATATAATGAATGTAGACTAGTACTCTTAAAAGTTATGATAACAAGGCAATAAAGTGAAGCACCACATATCTTATATAAGTAAATTTTAATTTACCCCCTGTGGTTTGGCCTAAATTCAATTTACCTCATTGTGGGTTCAAAATTTTAATTTACCTCCTGTACTTAAAAAAAATTCAATTTACCCTCGCGTGTAATACACTCGCAGGAGGTGAGAGTGGGATTGAAAATTTTGAATGGAAAAGACTGTTTTACCTCTATTTTTTTTAATATTTTTAAATAATATTATTATTATTAAAAATGTTATTTAAATTGTAATAAATATTCCAAAATATGTATGTCACCTTTTTTAACTCACTTCCGTATGTCCAAAAAAATCAAACCTTACGAATATCACAAAATTAATTAATTATATTATGTAATATATATTTTAAATATTATTATATTTTTAAAAAATGTTATACAAATTGTAATTAAATATCCTATGACACCTTTTAACTCACTTTTTAATGTCCCAAAAAAATCAAACCTTACTAATGTCACAAAATTAGTTAATTATATTTCATAATATATATTTTTAAATATTATTATATTTATAAAAAAATGCTATTTAAATTGTAATTAAATATCCCAAAATGTGTATGACACCTTTTAACTCACTTTTTAATGTTCCAAAAAAATCAAACCTTAGGAATGTCACAAAATTAATTAATTATATTCTATAATATATATTTTTAGACCTACCTAAAAAATAAAAAAACATTATTATATTTTTAAAAAAAATTATTAAAATTATAATTAAATATCCCAAAATATGTATAACACTTTTCTAACTAACTTTCGTATATCCTCGTTGACAGTTCACAAGGGAGGTTTTAGTTTTTAGGAATGTCACAAAATTAAAGTTTTAGTATTGATTTTTTATTTATTTAAAATAATTTCTAATAAAATTCAAATCATGTTCAATATATTTACATTACAATATATAAAAAAATTAAAATGTAACCAAGTGGTTGAAGTCTGAATCAGGTGTTTATTGGACCTTGGTTTGAGTCTTCCAGATGCTTTATGTTTTTTTTTCGTAAAATAAAAATTGAAAATATCAGTTTTAGTATTTTAAAATAATTATTTTTTATTAAATAAGTAGAGTATATTAGTCTTTACATAAATTATTATAAATAAAATAAGCGGGCAGGTTGAATTTTTTTTGAAACCATAAGGGAATAAATTAGAATTTTAAAACCATTAAACCATAGGGAGGTAAATTAAATTTAGGCCAAACCGAATAAATTAAAATTTACTCAATCTTATATAGTAGTCTATTTTTTTATTTGTAATATGTGTGAGATATTTTTTTCTTACACCCACCCGAAAGTCAAACTAAGCAAAATCTATTTTCCATATAATCGGCCAATCCTGTACACATTGCAGGAGCTGGCTGTTATGCCACGCCATCTTGACAATGCGCCAACAATCACAAATCAACAGGATTCCTGGCAATGGAAAGGGAGTAGCGCAATCAAATACGCCATGAATGAAATTTACAAAAGCGTAATGAAGGAGGAACTAGGAGATGTAAGTAATTACAATTTGGCTCGGCAAATCTGGCACAAACACTATCCTGCAAGGATTGGTGCGTTCACATGGCAATTGAGCCTCAATCGAGCCGCGACGGTTGACAATCTGGCTAGACGAGGATTGAACTCGGTGGAGATACAATGTCACCTCTATAGAGATGAGCACGACACAGCGGAACATCTATTTTTTCTCTGCCCAATTTCCGTTGAAATCTGGATTAAAATCTTCAACTGGATTGACCTTCCCCAAATTTCCATTCACACGCTGGAGGAATTGAGTCTTATACTGGACTCCTCAAATTTATTGGCAAATTGGAGGCAAAACCTGTTTCACCATTTCACCCCATCTCCAGTTCGCTCTCCCCATAGAAACTTGCTTAGGATAATTCGAATTTTTTTAAGTACTCCCGTAGGTGACTTGTAAATTGAGAGATAGTAGATGGGTATAGACGTCAAAACTGACTTGATCAAGGTGATTCGCCCCCCTAATGAAATGTGTCTTTTTTCCCATCCATTTAACCTTTTGTTGAGAGTGTTTATCACCGGTTGCCAGGTTCTGTCTAACCTTGGGTTTGCTCCAACCTGCACACCAAGATAAACAAAAAGGATAGAGTCTTTTCTGCATTTTAGTATACTGACCTGCTCTGCCTGTTGCTCAGTTGTTAGATTAACAGTGAAGAGCCTGCTTTTCCTGAAATTTACTTTGAGTCTGGAGACTAACTCAAAAATCTTGAGAACTCTTTTCATTGTTGTTGCATCTTGTCTAGAGCCACTCCCAAATAATATCGTGTCATCCGCAAACTGTTGGTGAGTGATATATACATTCATATTTCCAGTTTTGTAGCCTTCAAAGATTCCTTGCACAGTAGCTGCATTTATCAATAAGTTCAGGCCTTCTGCTGCCACAACAAATAGAAGTGGTGATAGAGAGTCCCTTGGCGGAGACCTCTACCCATTTTAAATTCTCTACAAGAGCTTCCATTCGCCATAATATATGATAGGCTGTTTCTATCCATCCTTTCATCCAAGATATCTATTTATCACAAAAACCCATAGCTTGCATCAAACTCCATAGATAATTCCAGCTGATGCTATCAAAGGCACGCTGGAAGTCCACTTTTAGAATAGAGCATTTCTTTTCTTTTTTTTACTTTGCTTCATGAATGACTTCATTACTGAGTACTATATTGTCAAGTATGAACCTCTTAGGAATAAATCCAGCCTGATTAGGGGCAATATTCTTGATAGAATAGTACTAAGCCGTGCAAATAGTACTTTAGAAAGCAGTTTATAGATTGATCTGAGATTGGTCAGAAATCAGTATTATTACTAGGGGCTGCACATTTAGGAACCAAAACCACCATAGTGCTATTAATTCCTTTTACTAACTTCCCCTCAATCTTGAAATCCTTGAAGAATTCTAATATCTCATCGTAGAAAATCTACCAAAAATGCTTCAAAAATTTGAAGTTAAATCCATCCGGATCAGGGCTTTTAGTGCTCCGACAACTCATTAGAGCCAGATATAGCTCATGTTCAGTAAATGGGGTAGCTAAGAGTGAGTTCTCTTCATCAAGTACCTTGGTTGGAATGTTTCATTGTATTGCGGGTCTCTAATAGTTTCTTCCTCGTAGTGCTTTTTGAAACTCTCATGTATGTGTTGTTTTACTGTGGCAGCTTCTTAAGACCATGAACCATTAATCAACATCTCTTTCATTGTATTCCTGCTACGGTTATTTTTCAAGCAGGCATAGAAGTACTAAGTATTTCCATCTCCTTCACGAAGCAAATTAGATCTTGCCTTCTGATATGTTAGGCCGCCAGCACCTTTTTCAACCTTTGTAGTTCTACTTCATTCTGCTTCCTCTCATATTTTTCCTCTTCAGTAAGCATAGTTGTAGCCAGTTTTTCATCTAAACTTGTTATCTTGCCCCCCACTTCATGGATTTTCTTATTCAAATCACTGATAAACTCATAGTTCCACACCTTTAATCTGTCTTTTAACTGTTCATTCGTTGTAGGAGAACAAACCCTTTCGTACCTATAGCAGAAGTTTCAGCCCATGCTTGTCTCACACAAGTGTCATATTCTCGGTGTTGAAACCAAACATCCAGAACACGAAATGGTTTCGGCCTCCAGTTTTGGGTGTCCGTTAGTAAAATCAAGGGATAATGATCGGATGTATTTTTGATCTGAGTCGAGTTCGACCAGATGTTCAGCCATTCATTAGAGACTAGTATTCTGTCTAGACAGCTTGTGATTTGTCCCCCCGAATGGTAGTAAGTATTTGGTCTCAGTTGAAGTGCAAGGTCCATTTGACCTGTTTCCTCCATAAACTCATTAAACTCAAGCATTTCACCAACATTCGACTTTCTTCTATAAATCTTATGGCATTAAAATTGCCAGAAAAACACCTGGCAACTTCTCTATCCAAGTTGATTCTCTGCACTATTTCATTCCATAAGCTTCGCATACCATCTAAGGTGCACAGGGAGTAAATATTTAGAATCTTTACTATAGTTGGGTCTGTAGTTTCCTTCCACTCGCATGTGACTGCACCATAGGAAATTCTTCCGCTCTACTGTTTCTTCATCAATCATCTGAACTTCCCCCATTTTCGATCCAATCCACTGCAAGCTCCTCCTGTTCCAACACTGAAATGGAACTCCCAGTATGTGTAACCATACCTTGCGCTGGGTAATCTCCAGGTCAGTGTCCCACCAACACGCATTATTGAATAAGGTGTTAGTAAGCCGATTACCAAGTGCTATGATGTTGTTACCCTGTTCCAAGCTTAGTCCTCTGATAAGAGCTTGACCATTAGTAATCAGTGACATCGTGAATCCCTAGTAACCACATCTCCTCAACTTCTGCCCGACTTCATGCACGTCTCAGTCCTTCGTCTCTACAAGTATTGCCCCTTTAGGCTAATTTTTTATGATTATAATAATTCGGCCATTCGTCCCGAATACATCACCATTTTGGTTAACAACGCTAGCATAAGTAATGTCCTTGCAGACCGTGCTTGGTTCTCCTTTCTCTCCCATAGTTTGAGACTCAGCTGGTGCGACCATTGCTTGCTTTCCTTTGTATTCACATTGAACTGGTTTTCCCTCCGCATAATGGGCGATGTTGACCTGGAGCTTGTACCCACTTAGAATCCTGCCATTTATCTTTTCCGCCAGTTTCGTCGGATTGTGTGCAAGGTCATAAGTTGCAAAACCAAATCTTTTTCCATTCTTTCCCAGTCTGGTTGCAATGTATATGTCGAAGAATTTTCAATATTCTCTGAAAATTGGACCCTAGCGTCGAGCATACCAACCTGGCGGTATGTTTGTGAAAAAAATAGGTTAGTCTGGTTCTCATCTCCCTAATCCGTGCAAACTGCTACGCCCCCTGTTTCTTTGCCAACTGCTAAGATATGTGTGTGGAGTGAGCGAGACCCTGATGGACAGGTCTCCTGCACGTTACCTTAATCCAATCTGCATCTCGAGCTCCTTCTCCAATCCCAGCCGACTGGCCTCCTATTAGGTTGTTAGTTGTGGTGTGCCCCTCAGTCTTCGCCGTTGTGTTGTCAGTCCCATGTGCGCCACCCTCCTGATGGTGAGAGTCGCTCGCCATCTGCCAGAGCAACCAATAAATTCCATTCCATTCCATATAATTGTTATTAAATTGTGAAACCCATACGGGTTCTAGTGGCGAAAAACCTACACTAATAGGTGGGGGATCGAATCTCATTGATGACAAGTCTGGACCACAATCGCGAGTATGGACCCGAATTTCAACCGATTTGTGTGGGGTTGTCATGCACTTTTTTTTTTGGTAAATAAATATTGTATTTCTGGTGTAAATTTACAGTTTTGTACATGTCTTGGGCAGCACTAACTGCCCGGCCCTGCAATCGATTTGGGAAACCCCCAATTCAATTTAGGGTTCATCCCAACCTCTCGTCTTCGTCATAGTGCAATACACATGCTAGGATTCATACACCAATTCGCAAAAGAGACGCGAGGATACAGCTTGTTCTTTACGTGCTGCCACTGCCAGGACTGGACTTGTATCCACTCAAGAAGTTGCGAGGTTTGCCATTGCTGTCCGTTGAACATTGTATCGTTTCGCCAGCGCCAGATTTGCCACAAGGTTAGCTGAGCTATTGCATTCCATATCTATTTTTTTCCAGAGCTGTTGACGAAATTAGGCGCATTTTGCAGCAACTCCAGGATTGACATGTGAGAGGTCATTGTGTTAAGCCAGGATTCCAGTAAGCCCCATAGGATCCGAATAGGTGCACAATGAAGGAACAGATGTTCTGCTGTTTCGAGGGCCATTGCGCAAACAGGGCAGCTCCTGTTCTGTAATTGCACACCTCTACTGGTCAGATTATCCTTCGTAGGTAGGCGGTCTTGAAGCAGTTTCCAAGTGAAGCCGCTTACCTTGAGCGGGACAAGGTTGTTCCATGCTACCCCATTGACTGTATTGACATTATTCGTAGACCAGATTGGCTGCATCAGTAGCTGATAAGTCTGCTTGGTATTTTAACAGCTTGTTGGGGATCCAAGCCATCGCCAAGTATCAGTCCCAAGTGTGAGTGGTGGAGCATGTACTAACTGCTGCAAGAGGTTCGCAAATTCACAGATTTCATCATCCCCACATAGTCCAGACTTTTTTCCAGCTCCAGTTTGAGGTAACCCATGGAACTCTCTTTTCAGCAATTGTTATAGTTTTGTCTCCTGCTGCAACATATAGTTTCGGGTATTTAGTTGCAAAATACTCACTGCATAGCCAAGTATCTGTCCAGAATTGAGTTGTTACACCGTTCTCCACCAGTCTGCATAGTAGGTCATGAAACTAAGAACTTGATAGCACTCCTGTAATTGTTTTCCAAAATGGTGACACTGCAGGCCCAGTCCAGCATTGTGTATATCTGCTATTAGCTGAATGGCCATATAAAGAGCGTATAGCCTCCAGCCACAGCCCCTCCTCCTCCATAAGAATGCGATATCCCCATTTTGCAATTAGAGCCTCGTTGAACACAGCTAAATCCTTTATACCAAGTCCCCCCTCAGCCATAGGGTGACACACCTTATTCCACGATGCCCAGGAAATCCTTCTCCTGCCTTTTAACTTCCCTCCCCATAGGAATTTCTGCATCAACTTCCTTAATATCTCTAAGACACTCACTGGCGCCTTAAATAAAGACAAGTAATAACATGGTATACTGGTTAAAACTGTCTGAATTAAGATAACTCTTCCTCCAAAGGAGACATATCGCTTCTCCCACCCTTGAAGTCTCTTCTCCACTAGATCAATTATAGGATTCCATGTTCGGATATTTCTTGGATTTGATCCCACATATACCCCAAGGTACTTGAAGGGTAGTGCATCCAGCTTACAATTAAGCAAGGCTGCCATAGTATCAGACTCCTTTGAGCCCATATTCAACGTAAAGAGCTTGCTTTTCTGAAAATTCACCCGTAGGCCAGAGAAAAGTTCAAACAGTCTTAGAGTCCTCTTAAAGGCAACAATGTCTTGCAGTGTGCCATTCCCAAACAGAATGGTGTCATCAGCGATCTGTTGATGGGTCACTACTGTGTTCATGTCCCCTATTTTGTAACCTTCCAACTCACCAAACTCCACCATCATCTCAAGAAAGTAATTAAGCCCCTCTGCAGCTATCGCAAATAAGAGAGGGGATAGTGAACATCCATGCCTCACACCCCTCCCTAATTTGAATTCTTCACACGTACTACCATTTATCGTAATAGACATATGAGCTGAGGTCACACATCCCCTAATCCATTTAATCCACACCTCATCAAATCCCATAGCCTTCATCATTCTCCAAAGGTAGCTCCAATGAATACTATCGAAAGCTTTTTGAAAGTCCACCTTAAAGATCGAACATTTCTTCTTCTTTTACTTTGCATAATGAACTACCTCGTTGTCTAGGAGAATACTGTATAAAATTTGTCTCCCTGGGACAAAGCCTGTCTGGTTTGTTGATATAAGCTTTGGCAGGAACAACCTCAGCCTTGTTGCCAAAATCTTAGACAATATCTTGTATAAGCAGCTCACCATTGAGATAGGACGGAAATCAGAGATAGTCTGTGGGTTTGATGACTTCGGAGCAAGCGAGACCAGTGTTGCATTGATTCCTTTGGACAGCTTACCAGTTTCCCAAAATTCATCCAAAAAGGCCAAGACATTAGGTTTGAGAAGTGGCCAAAACTTCTTGATGAACTTGAAATTATAACCGTCTGGTCCTGGACTTTTAGAACTCCCACAACTCCGTAATGCCTGCTCCACCTCTTCTGTTGTAAATTTAGCAGTCAAGCGCAAGTTATCATCCATATTCAGTCTTCGTGCTAGGTCCCAAGAGACTGCCGGTTTGGGTGTAGAGGTGGCCTGGTAGTGTTTAGCAAACTCATCATGGATGTGATTCTTGACAATCTGCACTTCTGTCCTTCACACCCCATCAATGCGCATACCATGTATATTATTTTGAGCCCTGTTGTTTTTCATGCATGCATGAAAGTATTTTGTGCTGGCATCACCTTCCCTCAACCATTTATTCCTAGATTTCTGGAAAATTAGACTTGACTGGCATTTAGAATATTTTTTCAAATCACCATAGGCTGCTTTCCTTTCGGAGAGTTCTTGTGTGGTGAGGTCTGTATGCTCCAGTTTTGAATCCAACAGCCTCATCTTAGCAGTAGCCTCATGTATTTTTGTTGCCAAATCGCCAAAAACAGAGCGGTTCCAGTCCCTTAACTTCTCCCTTAACTATTTTAGCCTTTGGTGTAGAACAAATCCAGGGGAACCGTTTGCAGTTGTCTCTTCCCATGTACTTGTTACAAATTGCTCAAACATGGGATGAGAAAACCAAGCATCGAGGACCTTAAAGGGCTTAGGACCCCAATCAACCAGTTCATTGTGAGTAGAAGAGCAACATGATCAGAAAATTTGCAGTCTAATGCTGTTTGAGACAGCGTTGGCCAAACATTCAGCCAACTCTCTAAAACCAGAGTTCGGTCCAGTCGACTTGCACTGTTGCCTCCTGGCTGAAACCAAGTGAACTTCTTCACTTGCAGCGGCAGATCAATTAGGGCTGAACTATCAATGAAGTTGTTAAATTCTCTGATCTCCCTACTAGAGCAAGCAGATAAGCCCTTTTTCTCATTGTTTGCACGAACTGCATTGTAATCTCCACATAAACACCATAGAGCTGTAGGAAACTGCCGCAAATGTCTGAATAGATTGATCCAGAGTCGTCTCTTCCCTTCAATAGAGGCTGGTGCATAGATGTTAATGATTTTCACTTCCTGCCTCTCCTCCTTCCATACACCTGTGATTTCCAGAAAACCCTCTTCCACCTTCTGCGACAGAAGCGTAAAAGAATCGAGTTTCCATGCTATAAGGAGACCTCCAGACAAGCCATTCGGAGGTTTGAGTATATAATCCACCTCTGTGGTACCCCAGAATTGCTCGCATACTCTCTTCTCAATAACAGCCAATTTGGTTTCCTGCAAATAAATAAGTTCTACATTATATTGTCGTACGTTGTCATAAATCTCCTTTTTCTGGCTTCCACCGAGGCCACGTATATTTTGTGACAATATACGCATTAAAACGATCAACTCCTGTATTGTTCCCAGATTCAGGATCTGTTTGCTTCTTGATCACGCATCTCCATCTCTATTAAATGTTGTTTGTGATCTAGGTTCAAGTGGATACGCAGCCTCTGGCCTATCTCCAGTGTCTTTTGGGCCTCTGTATCCAGTATCTCAGTCATGGCCTCAGATTGATTGTTCGCAGAATGAGCTTCAGGGAAGACTTCAGGTTCATCTTATGTTGCAGGTATTGTGATAGGGGCTGTACGCCTATGAATAAAGTTACATTTTTGCTGAAGTCGTTCCATCCGTCTTTGACGATTTTCCCGTGCAGATTTTAACCAGCTCATCTGTGCCAAGGGACCAGCCTGTATCAGGTTATGTTTGAGGTTGGGGCGATACCCATGACCTGTACGTGGCCGACCCGTCCGGGACAATGACTTACGGGCAAAGGGCTGATTGGGCTGATTCAGTAACTCAAACGGAATTGGAGATAGCTGGAGATGTGAGTGGGAAACCAAGTTAATGGGCTGTGATTCCCCATGATTTCCGGACCCAGAGTGTAAATTAGTGTTCAAATCACCTCCAATTCTCTCCTCCAGTATAATTCCAGTAAGCAGATCCGGAATTGGCTCCACTCTTGCATTCCCATGAATCGCGGGATTTTGAACATCCTGGGCAATCAATTGATTCAATCCATTTTTCAAACTCATATCCGCATCACGCAGGGTTGACTCCGTCATAATTGGGATATCTATCAACGGACTGGCAAATAAGGAAGTTAAATCTTCATGCATATTGGTAACCGACCCATGTAACGTTCCCGCACCGCCCGCGGACTCCTGAATAATAGGGATATTGAAATTTGAATTGGAGTTGGGGCTCTGCTGAGATTGCGGTGAATTTCGCGGAATCATGATCGCCGAATCTCGAGCATAATTTTCCGATGCCGTCGGAGGTGCTTTCTTCTCAGTCGTCTGCAAATTAGTCATGGCTTCTTCCATCAATTGTATCCCATAGGTGTGATCATCAATATTAATTTCCAGATAACCATTCAAACTTCGCCTGAATTTGGTAGCAATTTTCAGCCGACAAAACCTCAAGTTCCGATGATGTATTGAGTTCTCATCAATTTCCTGAACTCGACCATATCGCGAAACAAGCCATGACCAACATCTTGAATTCCAACAGTGAAGAGGGAGGCCAGATATTCTTATCCACACTAGCCTCTCAATGATATCATGTCCTGCCTCCCATATACGGATCCTTTCGAATAATAAGATTTGCTGATGATTCCCCAGTGTTAACAACTTTTCCCGCTCAGCCGCATTGAGACCTTGAAGTAACACAGTTTTGTTGGCTATCAGAGCAACATGGACACCCTGATAACCATCTTGACGCAGGCTCAACAGCACCACCGCTTCGTCTCCTTCACATTTTAAATCTGCAACTAATGAAAAATTCAACCAACTAGAGTCCTCTTCTCTTGTAGTGAATTTCCCCAGGTTGTCCGGATTGAACTTGGGATCCGCAGCCCGCTTAACCATCTGATTGCTGGAGGCGTCCGCAGTGGCAACTGTCTGGGAGTTTTGTCTTGACTTTGGCCGCCATTGCCTCGTAACAGCCAGATCTTTCTTCTGCAGGGGCACCTATCGTTCAGTAATGTTGCCCCGCTCCAACTCCTTAGATCGGTTACGACTGTAACGAGCCACATTGACCTCAAGAATACAATTGCGCAGATGGCGTCCATTGATGCGGGATGCCAGGGTCTCTGGATTACGGATCCTTTCGAATCATACAAATCCAAACCTTTTGCCATTGCGTCCCACTCGGGGCGATACATAAACGTCCAACACTGAACCATATTCCGAGAATAATTTTCCAAGTCTGAGAGTGTCCCATCCCGTTGGAAAACTGGTGAAGAATAGAGTAGTGGGATTGGATGAAGAACGCCTATCTTGTGGTCGGCCGTGGAGACGTTTATTTCTCGACACTTCAGTTCAACCCTGGTCGTCTCGAGGCTCAGAATGATGATGATAAACCACCGCTTGCTTGTTTTTTTCCTCCACCGTGAAGCGCCGGGTAGTATCTCTCACCTCCGTCACCCCTTTATGCCTCCGCCGCCCTCCTATTCTCTCCATCGCTCTTTTTCCTCCTTTTCTCTCTGGATTTTTGGAGAGTCAAAATCGTACTGTTACCTTTATGTATATTTCTTTGATTATCGACTACAGGAAAAATCTTCCCGGAGCAGATATTGTTGAGGGTCCCTTCCACATGGGTTCAATAATTGTGGCACACCATTGAAGAAATGTTGGCCAAACGTGATGATTCTTTTTCAAAGAAAGACAGCTACCTTTCAACAATTGCGGATGTTTGAGGCTG
>JAOYMZ010059583.1:0-13130 GCA_025802335.1 Pinguicula primuliflora
AGCAACCACCAAACGAATTCCTTGGTGGATATAAAGCTTGATAACAACAATTATGTGCTATGGTCACGCTTAATACAACGAGTCATTGAGGAGAGAGGTCGGCTCGGGTATATCTCCGGCCAAATCAAACCCTTAGAAGAGAAGGACGAAGGATACACCGAATGGAAGTAGAAAGACTCACAGGTCTTTGGATGGATTACCAAATCCATGGATCGACAGTTAGTGCACAAATATGCCCATCACCCTACGGCATACGATCTTTGGAAAATTATGAAGAAAACGTTCATAGCTGGAGAGGACAGCCTCCAAATTTTTGATCTGATGACCAAAGCAGATAGGTTGAGTCAAGGGCAGACTCAAATTGAGGACTATTATGGAGAATGCAGTGCGCTATGGCTAGAAATTGATCGAAGATGCCCGAATTCGATGGAAACAGTTGCAGATATCATGAGGTACAATTAGATTCTTGACGAGCATCGCCTATTCTCCTTCCTTACAGGTCTCAACAACAAGTACGAACCCATTGTCCGCGATCTACTGAAAGAAAATCCGCTGCCCTCAGTTGAAGTCGCTTATGTGACAATCCAGAGGGAGGCCGCACGAAAGGCGATTCTACACCCCGTGGCAGTGCTGAACACTCCAAACTCATCATCATCAGGCATTGGGATAGGATTGATAACCAAACATGAAAGTGGCAGTCACAGGTCGGGAACTGGAAATCCACAACCTCAGGCACAAAACTCAGGAAGCTACGGGACAGAACGGCGGTCAGACGGATGATTCATGCCCAGAACCTCATTCTGCCGCCCTAATGTGAAGTGTGATTACTGTGGAATCTTAGGGCACATCAAAGCTGAATGCTTTAAACTTAAACCATACCAGAATTCACAGCAGCAAGGACGTCGTGGTGACCGCGTAGCAATTTTCGATGGAAATCACCTAGAAGCAAGTTGTGATGATGACATACCCGTCATGAATATCAGTGTCGCGGGTTCTGACGAAGAGAACGGAGGAAATGTGAAGGGCTGAGATCCGAGTGACGAGAAGGGTTTGGGTAAGAATGAAGTTTCTGATGTTAAATTATCTAATGGGCCAAACTTGGTTATTGGGCCATTATATTTTCCTACTGAATTGTTTGATTTTGTGGATGAAAATGGGTGTGGGCCAAATGAGCGGCCCAAAGTCGCAGAACAGGACAACACAATTAAATCTCCTGCTGGGCCGAAAGTTGTTGGGCCTAAGACAGAGAATTTAGGCACTAATATTTTGCAGGGCCAAATGAGCGGTAAATGGATTTTTGATTGCGGTGCTACGGATACCATCACTTATGATCCGTCTGATATCTCCTGTTTTAAAAATTCTGGCAAGAAAATTGTACAAACTGTGAACAGTGAATTTGTTCCAGTAAAAGGCTCTGGTGATAATACTATTTCCCCTATGATCAGATTATCCAACTGCTTACATGTTCAATCGTTATCATACAAGTTGTTGTCTATCAGTCACGTATCGAAGGAACTTAACTGTGTGGTCATGATGTATCCTACTTTTTTTGTTTTGCAGGATATTCGTTCGAGGAAGATAATTGGGCGTGGCACTGAGAAAGATGGCTTGTATTACGTCGACGAAGTTGATTTGGTGCTGGGAAGGACACTCTTGACTCATGGGTCTAGCTACTCGAAATGTTGGTTGTGGCACCGATGTCTTGGCCACCCGTCCCATAAGTATCTTCGTTTGCTATTTTCTCAAGTTTCTAAATTTCCATTGAACTGCGAAACATGTGCCTTGTCGAAAAGTCATAGACAGTCATTTCCTATTTCGAATACTCCTGTCCCGGAATTTTTTCACTAGTACATTCGGATGTTTGGGGACCAGCTCCTTCTATCGGGGGACATGAATTTCATTATTTTATTTTGTTTATCGATGATTGCTCTAGGATGACGTGGGTTTACTTTCTTCGACACAAGTCTGAAGTTTTTGAAAAATTCTCTCAATTTTATCGAATGATTCTTACTCAGTTCAATAGCACAATTCAAGTTCTCAGGTCCGATAATGGGGGGGGGGGGAATTTGTGAATCGCCAAATGGAGAATTTTTGTTTGGAGACAGGGATGATACATCAAACTACTTGCTGTTACTCCCCCCCAGCAAAACCGTGTGGCGGAAAGAAAAAATCGGTTCTTGCTTGAGATTACACGGGCACTCATGATTGAATCCAGGGTTCCCTGGGATTTTTGGCCTGAGGCTGTGTCTATGGCCGCATATTTAGCCAATAGGCTGCCCACCAAGGTACTAAACTTTCGAACTCCTATTCAGACCCTATCTGATTGCACTCGTGTTCCCCCTCCCTTGACCATCACGCCTAGGGTGTTTGGCTGCTCAGTCTATGTCCATGTCCCTAAGGTGAAGAGGACAAAATTTGACCCTTGTTCGGAGAAGTGCGTGTTTGCTGGGTATGGGAAGTCCCAGAAGGGATATCGATGCTATAATCCCATCACCCGTCGGATGTTCGTCACAATGGATTGTTCATTGAGACCGAATATTTCTATCATGCATCCACCCAATCAAAGAGTCAGGGGGAGAATGCGCCATACGACATCCTTGATTGGTTGAGCCCATCGTTCAGCGAGTTACCACAGTCTTCGATCGTGCCCCACACACCGTCGCATTTACCATCTTCTTCCACAATTCCTCCCACATCACCTCATGTGCCTCATGCACCAGTCCTACCTGACCCTACCCATGAGTCAAGTTGACTGCCCACTCCGGAGCCCTTTGGAGACTTAATACAGCCAGACTTCGCAGGGCAACCTCAGATGCCTTCCTTAACGGATACTCCAGTAAGTACACTATTCCCTGAGCTTAATGATTCTGATTCTATGGGTATTATGCTACCTGATCATGATGCAGGTTTCCAGTTCCCTATTACTCCTATTCGAGTTCTTCTAAATCGATCCCCCCGAAGAGGTTTACTCCGGAGCATGATCCCAAGACTGAGAGGTATCCAATAACAGATGTCGTTAGGGGGAGCATGTCTGCATCCGCCCATGATTTTATCTCTGCAGTATACAGTCAGGATATTCCTCGCAATGAGGAAGAAGCATTATAGATTCTAGAGTGGAAACAGGCCATGGAGACTGAGATGGCTGCCCTTGAGAAAAATTAGACGTGGGACACATGTGAATTGCCTTCTGAGAAAAAGACTGTTGGATGTCGATGGGTGTACACGATCAAGAGAAAAGCAGATGGTACGATTGAATGGTTTAAGGTTCGGTTGGTGGCAAAAGGATACACCCGGACGTATGGAGTTTATTACTCAGAAACCTTCTCTCTGTCAGGTATGGGAAATCTTGTGCCGAAAAATTTTGACCTACTTACTTTGGGAACATGAACGTACACCGATCAACCAAACACCTGAGGAGCGAGACTCAAGGGTGGTGGCACACTTGAGTACTCTGACAATGTCTGGATAGGGGTACGAAAGTTTAAGATTTGAGTAGGAAGCCTATTGGCTAGATAAGTGGCTGTGGATGCGGCTTCGGGCTAGAAATCTATTGGTACCTTAGACTCGAACATAAAAGCTACAGCAGTTTGTTGGGGAGTATATGAACAAGATGTTTGGTGTAACATCTCATTTTTGGAGTAAAAATCCTGCATTTTTTGGTTCACAAATCCCCCCCATTTATCGGACCGAAGAACTTGAATCCTGGTTTTAAATTGAGTCAAAACCATCCGGTAAAATTGAGAATTTTAAAAAAGATAAAATACTGGAATCCCTGCCCCCCAACACAAGGAGCAGATACCTAAACATCCGAGTGTACTAAGGAAAAAATGTGCGGAACACGAGTATTTGAGAGCGGAAAGAAATGTCTATGGCTTTTCACCAAAATACAGGTTTCACAATTTAAAGGAATACTTGAGGCCTGAGGAAATAACTGGCGAAGATACTTGTGGGAAGGATGACCTAGGCGTCAGTGCCACAACCAACTCTGCGATAGGATAGTACCATGAGTCAAAAGTGTCCGTCCCGGCATCAAATCCACTTCATCAACGTAGTACAAGCTATTTCTCTCAGTGACACGCCCAATTATCTTCCTCGAACGGATATCCTGTAAAACACAGAACGAAGGGTACAACATCACTACACAATTAAGCTCCTTGGACACATGACTGATAGACAATAACTTGTAGAAAAGCGATGGCACATATAAACACTTGGATAAATGTATAGACGGAGAAATATTAATAACACCAGCTCCTTTAACTGGAGCAAACTCCCCATTCGTTGTTTGTTCCATCGTTTTCTTAGAAGCCTGCATATGAACAAGATTTGACAAATCATATGCAATTGTGTCAGTAGCACCACAATAAAAAAATCCAAGAATTTTTAGGGTCGCAGTTCGGCCCAAAAGAATTAAAAATGCGCCCTTTTCCAAAATTTTGGCTGGCTCGATAGCATCTATCCTTGGCCCATCAACCTCTTTTTTCCATGGCCCAAACTACTCAAAAACACGCCCACATTTAATCCTGCCCGTAGTCGGCCCATACATATCTGGCCTAGTTGAAATTAATTCATCCTGTGTCTGTTTCCCTGTGTAATTACTAAAGTAACTTTCTCGAAAAAAATGCGCCCCTGATACATAAGAGGAGTGAAGTGGTAATTTCACAAGTTCAAGACGTTTATCTTCATTACCTGGGCCACATGTGTGTTTCGGGTCGTAGATTTGTATGTGTTCTTCGTCATGGCAACCCACGACTCCGGAGTTTCCAACTGCAGCATGGACAATGGTGGTGTCATCGGCCAAATTCACGGTGCCAGTGTGACCTCCGTCGCTGACTGCTACATGCCCCTCACAACGGCCTGAATTGAACTCCATCGGGTATCCATTTTTTTGTAGCATGCTGTCTGCGTATGGCCTAATCTGACACAATACTTGCATCTCGGCCGACGGGATGAAGAATTAGTCGTAAATCGACCATCTGACCGCTGTATCTCCTCTCCTGGCCGAAATTCTATTTAACCATGAGTCCCATTCCAACTCCCGATGATGAGGTCAATCCATTAGAGGCTGCCTGCGAATGTATAATCACGTTCGTGGCGGCTTCCCGTCGAAGTGTTGCATATGCAACCTCGACTGAGGGAAGAGGGACTTCTTTGAGAATGTCACGGACAGTGACTTCGAATTCCAAATTGAGGCCTGCTAAGAAGGTGAATAACTTGTGCTCCTCTTTCATTACGTTGAATTTCTCCATATCCGTCGTGGTGTCCATCAAATTTGGACGCCGGCGGTCAATTTCAAGCCATAAGGCACTGACCTGACCATAGTAGTCTTCAATCTAGGTTTGTCCCTGTGTCATTCGATCTGCTTTAGTCATAAGATTGAAAATCTGTAATGAATCTTCCCCTGTTGTGAATATCTTCTTCAGAATCCTCCACAATTCATAGGAGTTGGGATAGTGTGCATATTTCTGGATTAACTTCTTCTCCATCGATTTGGTAATCCATCCAAACACTTGAGAATCTCACTTTGGCCATTTGGAATAGTTGGGGTCTGATTCTGCAGGAGCTTTTGCCTCCCCTTAGATGAATTCGTACCGACCTCGTCCCATGTTATACACCTCCATAAGCCGTGCCCATAACACGTAATTGTCTAACCTCTAATGAATTCGTACCCATAACCCTAAACCCTAAAACCTAAACCCTGAAAAATAAATTGAAACGAATTGATACATTAGAGGATAGTTGTTGTCTTCTTCCTAGCCGAGCGATAGTCTAGCCTCATCGTCATCGACGGCCAAGCCGTAAGAGCCTTTCCCCTCCAAATAGGAATTTAGCTAACCCCTTAGCATAGGTACTGATGGGTGAGGTAGTTGAGCCTGTAACTAAACCTAACCCAACCCCATATCCAAACGAGCTCTGGAAGGAAATTCGATTTGGAAAAGCTATAGTCATCCCTAATCCACTGAAGCCAACCTTAGGAATAGTGTCTAGTAGTACATTGGCAGGAGTCGAGGGCAACAGAGGAGATGTTCACACTCGTCTGGGACCGAGGGCAATCGACATTCATACTCCTCTGGGACCAATAGTGAAATCGAATGGAGCTGAAGTACTGAGTGAAGGTAATATTGTTTCTTATTATTTTACGAATTTTCCCTAGAACTGGAGTAAGCAGGCAATGTACCATATCTTTAAGCTGCAAGGAACTGTGATTGAGGTATCTATTCCGTTGAAACTGTCAAATTGGGGGCAAAGATTTGGTAATGTTATCAATGATAATGCTCTGGAAGAACAACTGAATAACATCTGGGTAGGAACATTTAAACTCAAAGTGAACAAGGCAAGATTTCCGAAAGGTCAGAATTAGAGGAAAGTGTCTCAGGTGGGCAGAGCACAATTGCCCCAACTGGACAAAGGAACATAGATGGAAGTAAGAAAGGAGGAGTGTCACAAAACGATAAGAACTACTAATGCAGTAAATGCAGTGGTATCTAGAAAATTGAATGTTGGAATAACAAGAGATGACAGAATGAAGTAGTGGCTCCCATTGAAGAAGGTGTGGGATCTGGAATCGAAAACCTCTTGGGAGGATGCTGAATGGTTTAGACACACAAAATTGGCCAGATTGAAGGATGTAGAAGGCTGTGAAAGGTTTCAGTCTGCACTGAAACAAGGAGGATACCGCAAATTGAAAGTATGTGGCATGGGAACTGAAAAAATCCTGATCAAAGACACTGATGGTAAAGAACTAGAGACCTTGCTTAGTCTGGATAAAGAATGGGCTAAAGAATGGATTGGAGAATGGCTCAATGAGAATGACCAGAGCATAGAACCTGAACAGCTTAGATGGATCAAAATATTTGGTCTTCCACTGAGAGCTTGGGTTAGGAAAAAATTTGAAGCGATTGGCAATAAACTTGGAAATCTTATCAAAGTGGATGGTGCAACATTAAGGAGAGACTACTTGGAAGCGACTCAAATGTTGATTAGTGTCTAAGTCACCAAGGTCATTAATGAAACATGGAATATCAAAGTGGATGGTCAGGAATACAGGATTTGGATTAAAGAATGCATGGACAGTAAATATGAGTCTGACCAATGGAAGCGTGAAGTGGTATTTGACACATATGATGATGAGATAGTAGAAAACAGCAGACGAGTGGAGGAGACTAGTTCAGAAGAAGAGGGTGACTGGGGAGATGGAATGAACAAGGAGGATGAAGATGAGTGTGACTCACAGTATGGTACTGAAAAAGTCAGAAATAGTGCTGGAATGGGAAAACTGTGGCAAAATATGTCATTGTCTGATGATGAGGAAAATAGTTGGAGTGATGGACATGAGATCTTGAACAAATTAGAAGTCATTAGTAAATAGGAGGACAATGAAATACTGAATGACATCGAACAGATGGTAAGAGAAGTAATAGAGGACAGTGTGGTTGTAGAGCAAGGTGGTACTACAGTCATAGAGCAAAAAGGAATCACTCAGGAAATGGAAAAATAGGACTCTGATGATAGGAACAGATCTGAAAGTGAAGGTGATGGTTGTGAAAACTAGATTGCTGAAAGACAAATTCACCTCAGAGAGCATAAAAAGAAAGAGAGTGGAAAAAAGAAATCAAAAGGAAGGAAGAAAACAACACAAATGAAAGAAAATGATCACATTAGAAAGGAGTGGATGGGGGAAGTATTGAAAACAAAAAAAGATGAGAAAAAGAGAAGCATACAGTGTATGAAGAGAAGAGAAAGTAGCCCGGCACTGTCAAACTCTCTAAATGATAGCAACATCATAGCTTCCAATAGTCGAAATTTGAGGAATGAAGCTCAAGAAATACTTGATGTTGGCCAGATGTTAGGACTACAGGTCTGTGATAACGATGAGATTACATTAACTGAACTCCAAAAAATGAAAAGAAGAGACATAGCAAAAATAGTGACTGATTGTAGTGTCACTGGGGTTGAGGATAAAAAAGAAACAGATCAATGAGGATCATAACCATGAATGTGAGGGGTTTAGAATGCAGTCAAAAACGCAAGGAAATCAGGAAGATCTTATGTGATCAAAAGGTGGATTTTTTAGGAATGCAGAAAACCAAAAAAGAAGAGATTACTAGAGAGTTTTGTCAAACAATGTGGAGAGATGAGAATTTTGAATGGATGTACAAAAGATCGGATGGAGCTGCAGGAGGGCTACTCTATATTTGGACAAAGGATCTGTTTGAAAGCGAAGAGGTATGGGATGATGATGGAGTATTAGGTCTAAGAGGCACATGGCAGAAAGGAACAGAAAAGATTAATCTGGTAAATGTATATGGAGCAGGTGACAGAAAGAAAAAGGGTCCAGTGGATGAGTATTACAGGAAAAATAAGTAGTCATATGAATGAGAGTTGGTGAATTTTTGGAGATTTCAATGCTGTACTAAAGATGCAGGAAAGGAAAGGACTTACTGAAAGTAATGTGGATGAAGTGCAGGAGTTCAATGATTTTGTAAACACAAATAAACTCGTTGATATTCCAATGATCAAGAGAAGGTTCACCTGGTACAGGCCAGCCTTGGGGTCAATGAGTAGATTGGATAGATTCTTAATGAGCGACAAATTGATGCAAAGGGCTAAACAGTGGACTCAGGAAGGTTTGTCTAGATATGATTCTGATCACTGGCCAGTTTTATTATATGATCTAACGACTAATTGGGGGCCCAAGCCAATGAAATTCTTAAACAGCTGGTTAGAGGATAATGAATTTGTAGAATTGGTTGAACAAGTGTGGAGAGAAACAGTTGTAGAGGGACATAAGAGTTACTGTGTCAAGGAAAATTAAAGGCATTGAAGAATGCAGTTCGAACATGGAACAGAGATAAGAACTCAAACCTTGAAGACAGAATAAAAAACTTAAGGAAATATCTACAAAGACTAGAACTTCAAGCTGAAAATGGAACACTCAGTGTAACGGATGGTCAGGAACCTGAGAGAATTTGGACTGAGATCAACAGACTGAAAAATGAGTTGAAAAGAAACCTGCACCAGAAAGTTAGACTTAAGTGGCTCAATGAAGGAGACGAAAACATCAGAGTGTTCCATAACTATGTCAAGCAAAACAGATCTAGGGATAGCATCAAAGGAGTGTGGGATCAAGGCAGTTGGATAGAAAACCCAGATCAGGTAAAAGAATGCTTCAGACTCGAGTTTGAACGAAGGTACACTGAGCCGTGTGAATTCAGGCCAAAGCTTATGTGTGTTGGGTGCAAGAAGCTGAGTAATGACTCCTCAAGCAGACTAACACAACCTTTCAGTGTAGAAGAAATTCTGGGAGCAATAAGCAGCTGTGGAGGGGATAAAAGTCTTGGCCCTGATGGAATAAACTTCAGATTCATCAAAAAATTCCTTCACTTACTCCAAGATGATCTCATACAAATGGTGCAAGAGTTCTACAGAAATAGCAAGATGGTTAGAGGGGGAAATGTTGCTCATATAACCTTGGTTGCTAAGAAAAGCTCACCTCAGATCATTCAAGACTATCGTCCTATAACACTAGTGGGGAGCATGCACAAGATAATTGCCAAGCTGTTGGCCAATAGAATGAAAGATGTCATGGTGAAATCATAGATGAAAGACAAACAGCCTATATCGATGGCAGGAAAATACTAGATGGGGTCCTTTGTTCAAATGAAGTCATACAAGAAGCAAAAAATCTGAAGCAATCGTTGATGATATTAAAGATTAACTTTGAGAAAGCTTATGACTCAGTTAACTGGCAGTTTCTGGATACAATGGCGGAAAATCTTGGATTTCCTACAAAGTGGAGAAAATGGATAAGTGAATGTCTGAAATCTGCATCTACATCAGTTTTAGTAAATGGAAGCTCATCAAATGAATTTAAAACGCAAAGAGGGTTGAGACAAGGAGATCCGCTATCTCCTTTTCTATTTTTGATTGTAGCTGAAGGTTTGAATTTTATGCTAAGAAAGGCTGTAGAAAGGGGACTGATTGATGCAGTGGAAGTTAGTCAGGATAGAATTCAGATTTCTCACTTTCAATTTGCTGATGATGTAATTCTGTTAGGCAAAAGCTCTTGGAAAAATATCAAAGCATACAAAGCTGTGTTGAGGTGCTTTGAACTGGCATCAGGATTAAATATAAACTTTAGAAAAGCAAATTGATCGGTATGAATGTAGAAGATAGATCTGTGAAGGAGATGGCTGAGTTCTTAAACTGCAGTGTTGGCCAGTTACCTTTCAAATACCTGGGATTGCCAATAGGTGTGAAAGAAAACAGTGTTGCACTTTGGAAACCTGTAATAGATAAATTCAGAAGAACATGTGAGAGTTGGGTGCATAAGAACCTGTCAATTGCTGGAAGAGTTGTGTTACTCAATTCTGTGCTATCCTCCTTGCCACTGTACTATTTTTCTATGTCCATAGCCCCCAAAATTGTCCTTGAACAACTTGAGTCTATCCGTAGGTCATTCTTTTGGGGAGGGTGAGATGGAAAAAAAGAGTGCATTGGATATCATGGGACAGAATATGTCAACCAAAAAAGAAGGGGGGTTTAGGCATTAGGAAATTAGAAGAGGTGAATCTCTCCTTGTTTGGCAAATGGCCAGGCTCATTGTTAGAAGAAAGTAGTGAAGTGTGGAAAAAGCTTGTTCACTCTAAATATAAAAAAGGGTTGCTCTGTGATGGTAGGTGATTTTAGAACTCAGGCAGAGGGGGAAAATGAGTATGTAGATGTGAGAATAGCTAGGAGAAGAGAGTCAAAAGAAACAATATGGTGGAGAAATGTGTAGAGGATAGCTAGAGAAGGGTAGTTTAAAGAAATGATGAAGCTTAGAGTAGGAAATGGTAGAAAAACATGTTTCTGGGAAGATATATGGGCTACAGACCATCCCTTAAAACAAAGCTTTCTTAGGCTATACAGGTTAGATACATGGAGAGGGTCAAACATTGCAGAACATGGGAAATGGGTAGATCAGAGCTGGGAATGGAACTGGAAGTGGAGAAGGAGATTATATGCTTGGGAGGAGGAGGAGTTGAGTGAACTAACATTGATTCTATCACATGTATTTATGCAGATTGACACTCAAGACCACTGGTGCTGCCTGGAAACGTCTTCGGGCAGATATGAATCAAGAAGAGCACAACAACTAATCCAAGAACTAAAGTAGCCATTAAGAGAAGATGAAAGTGCAGAGGAATTACATGAAGTCTGGAGTGAGGCTGTCCCAAAAAAAGTATCCATACTATGCTGGAAAGTGATTCAAAACAGGCTGCCGACCAGAGTCAATCTACAAAGGAGAAACATTATCCACCATGAAGATATGGTCAGTGTATATTATGTGAAGCAGCCCCAGAAACTGAAGAACACATTTTCAGGTCATGCAGGTTTAGCAAAGATCTCTGGAAAGCTGACTGAATGGATGCAAACAGAAGACATGGAGGTGCTTGCCTTACATATGCATATGCTACAGAAACCTCCACAACTCAACAAAGAAGCCTGAAAAATCTTTTGGATGGTGTTCCATTGGACATGAAGCATTTCAAGAATCTGATTATATCCAGTGATGAGCTTCTCAAAAAAATTCAGGTATGCACATGGCAGTGGATAAAAGCTAAGTATAAAACTTTTGATTATGGAATTTCAGAGTGGCTGAGAGATCCTATAACATGTTTACATAGCTGTGCATAAGGTGTGTTTTCCTTGCTGTGCAGGTGCTGATATGATGAAAGTGCTGATATTATGCTGAAATTATGGTGATGATCTTCTTTGGTTGCCCTAAATGCTGTAGCATAGCTGCTGATGTCTGGTGGTTTTTGGTTCTGTAATGGCCTTTTATTTGTTAAGCTGCTGCTAGGGTCCAGTGTTAGAAATTGTGTAATGTTTTTTGGTTTTGTTTTGATCGGAATGGTCAGTATGCAAATAGAACAGGTTATGGTTTAAAGTCTGGGTAGCCTAGTGTGGCTATGCCAAAATATATAATTATGTACAGTCTTTCGTTTTCTGTTCAATACAAGTTTTACTTACCCAAAAAAAACAAATTTATCGATGACAATTGCAGTTAATCAAATAAATACCTCAAAAAAATGAATACTTCAAAAAAAAAATGAATACTTCGAAAAAAAAATGAATACTTCAAAAAAAAATGAATACTTCAAAAAAAAAATGAATACTTAAAAAAAAAATGAATACTTCAAAAAAAAAATGAATACCTCATCGTTCACTAGGCATAAAAATTAAGATGCTTTTTTTTATTATAATTTTAGTCTTTACAACAACCAAAAAGTGAGCTACAGAAACTCTTACAACCGTCAGTTGGATAAATTTGTTTATTATGGTCATAAATGCATATCATGTCGTCAGCTCCCAAAACAGAACTTGTTGGGTCAAGGCAATAGGTGCAGTTTTGAACTACCTGGCTTTAAACAGGGCAGGGCCACGGAAAAAGATGAGACTTGAGAGTTCATTTATTTTGAATAAGAAGAAACATTTAATTATTATTTTTTTTATGTTTTTAACATTTAATTATTCATTTCCTATATATTATTAAAAAAATCAGTTTAGTTGGATCCATATAGAAGCGACTAGGTGATATCGATTCTCGAGAAAGAAGACTAGGGGCTATGGTATGGAATATCTGGAGAGTTCGCAACACAAAACCTTCAATCAAGAACAGATGGATTAGAATTTGGTTCTTGAACAAATTCAGCTCACTTCTTGGCTAAGGATGCGAGTACATCAAAAAATCAGCCTTGGTGTTAGTTATGTAGAATGTTGTACAGGACTAAAGTACTGTATGAGTAGTGGATAGAAAAGGAATTAAGACAAATGTAGATTTATAAATACTTACAATAAATAAAACCTCACTTAGTAAAAAAATTGGATGATTTATTTTATCACCCATTGTCTCTCATGAACTATAATAAAGAAGCATTTCATTTTTTATAGGCCTTTAACCAAGATAATTTGATTTGGTCAAGTGACGCAATGTGAGCTCGTTGAACAATAAATCACTGAGTTCCTTGTTGTATCCCTTTCACATGAAGGTGTCAAAATTAGCTGCAAAAGATTTCAAACCATGGATTTGTCAAGATTTGCAGCTCATGGTGTCAAGATATGCGGCTTGTTTTCTTTTGTTCATA
>JAOYMZ010059594.1:0-29087 GCA_025802335.1 Pinguicula primuliflora
CCGCAACAACGTAAAGGTATATTCGTTGTACTCGTTACTATTAGATTCGTTCTACGTCAATTCATTATTGACCTACAGTCATGATAGAGTTGTGCCTGAGTGGCTGGCATGGGTGGCAAAATGCAGATTGTCTGTGTGGCTGGGAGGGGTTATGTGTGGCTGGAAGGGGGGCCTTGTGGCCGAGAGGGGGCCTATGTGGCGGTAGTTCTGGTGGAGTTAATTTTCAACATCTTTCTTAACTGTGTTCCTTGGTTGCAATCTATGTAGTTGCTACTGCCGATTTATCCTCATGGGCTTTTGTTCAATACTTGAAGTCATTTGTAATGACTTTTAGTTGTTTTGGGAATCAAAAGATGGTTGGAATGGTTAACCATTGATGCAGTGCTGTAGGTCTATTTGTGCCTACAAGATTCGCAACCGAGTTGTCAACCTGTTGAATAACTATCTGTTTGTACTTACGAGTAACAAATTTAGTCGTTAATCTGTTGAACAATACATTTGGAGAACTTGACTTATAACGCACCCAAATTTCTAATAGTACAAATAGGAGAGTTCATTATGACAGCATAGTGCATAGTGCCATACCCGGGCCCATTATTTGAATATAATGAATCACATGCATCAATTAATAAGGCTCATATTATCACCAATTGCATTTTATAAACCATAACACACCGAATAATCCCTTAATAACATCATAGATCTCACAAGATACAAACCAAGGATCAAAATACATAACTATACACCCTAAAATATTCTATAAAAAATCTTATGTCAATTAATGGGAATCTCTTTTTCAACCTTAATCATGCTCTATCCCGAGAACAATGACCCGACTCTGCAAGAAAACAACATATATAGACACGTGAGCCAATAAGGCTCAATAGGTCACGTCCTCACCTTGGAAGTAATTCTAGACATCAAACAGTCAAGCACGATGAACACAACTATGTGACTCATGACCACATATTTGCATATAATTCACGTGTCGCTAAATACTCATATGATTCACTATGCTACTACATGCTTTGCTGAAAAAAACTATGCTACTACATGACCTTATTACCAAAATTCCAAGAATCAGCCCAAGTATATTTATAACAATGGAGACTACGCATATGGGGAAGGGGAATAAAATGTTCTTGTTCAACGGCAATACATAAATATAGAGAGCGCCTCACGACTTCACCGTACCTCTCAACACAAAAATAAAAAATGAATGCAATAAATTTCACCAAGTTGTTCAACTACCAAGCACCTATTTATGTCATGTTATACTACTGATTCAAAGCTATGTTTCTCTACCAGCTTTTTAGGGATCTAACCCACTAAATGTCTTGAAGCTAGGTGAAGGTACGGGGAGAAATCTAACAAAGATTTACAGGCAAGTAGTTGAAGAAGGAGAGCGAAAATAAACTACCCCTACTAAGGATTCATAAAATTTATAATAAGAAGAGTTATATATTGCAAAATAAGTTGCAGAGAAGTTGTAGAAGAGTTGTGGGGAAAAGGAAGAAATTGTTGAAAAGTCAAAATAAATACATAATAAAGTTTTTAAAAAATCATTTGTATATTATTTTCATATACAAAATACAATTGGGCATTTTTCTTTATTATTTGCTACATAACTTTTGTGTAATTATGTTAGTGAGCGACTACATGACTACATAATATTTATTTTATTATTTACTGAATCTTTTTTTTTGGTTAAATGGAACTTGTATTAGAACCTAAAAATCAAAAGGAAACTGTACAGCTTTACATGCTTGCTAATTACTACTAGCTTGTCATAGGGTCAAAAAAACTAATCACACCCTTGTAAGCAATAAACCGGATCTCTCAGCCAATCACAAATGCCATAACAAAAAAATTCTGCTTTGCTTTGATCCACTGCCAGGTACAAACCTGCATTTTCTTGAGCAACTATAAAACAGGTTTAACGAGATTGTTGAACTACTTGGTGTTTCTGCTTGTTCACATTATCCATTGGAAAGCCATCCAAAACATTCTCCATACAGATTTGTCAAGTTGTGTAGGTTTCTGCAGCATGAATACCCGTAGGCCGTGTAATTCATTATCACTCATTTGCAGCCGTTCTGTTATAGCTTGCCATAGTTCTCTGCTCCACCTGCATCTTTTAAAAATGTTGTCTTCCATTTCTGGAGCTTCAGCACATAGCACACATTCAACTCCCACTTCCTGGTGGATAAGTAGCCAATAATTTGGTTTATTGTTATCTTGATTTAGTATTAGTTTTGTAAATCGTCATAGTTGAGAGATCTTTCTCACTGATAAAGCTAATCAAAAATCATTTGCAGAATAAGATGACACTTCATTTTTTGACAGATTAATTTTTCTTCAAGTATAAATAATAAAATTATTTTGCAACATTTTTAAAAAATGACGAGTAGAAAATTTCAAATATCGCTAATCGAGTAATAGTACATTAAATATTGTACATCGTGTATATGTTTTTTAAGAGTAATTACATCGTGCATATGTAGTATTTAAAATTAGATATATTTTTAATATTATTTGCATATTTTATATTAGCTTCATTTTTTTATAATTTTCAAGCGAGTACTCCCCATTTTCATATTCTAGATCCGACCCTGTCTGCTGGTGTTTTGAACATGTACTTTAAGATGATGGTGATTTTGATGGTATTTCTGAACATATATTTTTAGTAGATGGTGATTCTGATGATGTTTTTGCATATTTTCTTGCAAGTGATGTTTTTTTGTATACAGGGGAGGCACTTCTAGCCATGCCCGTACATAAAACTATTACAAATTCTGAGGGTGGATCATATTGAAAACGTCTCCAAGGGATCTCTGTATGGCCTTCACGTACACTGTTAGGCCCAGTCAGATATGCACTTTCTGCTGAGTGAAGGGGGGATGTAGGATCACCCTCAACCCTTCCAGCTGAGTAAATTCGGATATCCCAATCCTGCAGTGATAAGCTCAACTTTGCATACCGGTCCGCGTCCATATTCTCTTGCCGCGATGAATGGCAGAACATGATCTCAGTAAATTGTGCGACTAGCCGGTGTATGCGGAGATAGATTTGTGCCATGGGATCCTCGACCTCTCCAAGGTGGATCACGTCTAAGGCCAACCAGGAATTAGTATAGCAGATTAACCGCTTGAATCCATGAGCAGCAGCTTGTTCTAGGCCAAAAATGATGGCCCAAAGTTCAGTGCGGTGTAGATTAAGACTTCCAATTCTCTTGGAAAAAGCCATTACAGTGTGTCCATCTTGGTTCTAGATCTCTCCACCAATGCCCACTTTGGAGGAGTATTGAGACACCGCACCATCTGTTCGTAGGGAGTAGAATTCCTCCCTTATCTCCTCCAAACTAGGTACCTCATTTTGAGGTTGCGCTGTATGCTGCAATCTAACTGTTTGGGGTTGATTACCCTGAGAATAGTTCACATATTTGCATTTATCTACCAGCTTCCTACAATGAAGCTGGAAGACTCTGTGAGTTTCGTATGTAATAGCCTTGTTTTTGGAAATGAGACTTGAGATTTCTGTCTTGCTGTCATTGAATATCTCAGCATTCCTTGCAGTCCAGAGGCTCCTGCATGTTTGCACGAACCAGGCTTCCCATGGAATCTTCCCCTACAAAGAACCACTAGTTAGATTCTTTCTTACCCTACTTTTTGTACATACCTCATTCCAGAATTGGTTGGGTAAGTCCATGGCTAGTCCCCTCCATACGATCTTACTCCGATAACAATCTCTGAGCACATGCAGTGTGGTTTCTTCCCTGTCATGGAGGTGACACCTTGAATTTGTTGTCAGGTTCCTACGCATTCTCTCCTGGTTTGTCTATAACGCATCTTGCATGACTTTCCACATGAAGAGTCTGGTCTTTTCAGGTACAAGTAGCTCCCAGATGCTATTCCAGATTTTATCACTTGATTCCCAAATCTGGGAGGCAATCTTCTCGTAGGTAGAGGCTGTCGTGAAGTTACCTTTCATGGAGCAATTCCAAATAAGTCGGTCTAGTCCGGCTGAGTTTTCAGGAGGAGGGATGGCTTTTATTTTGTCTACCAACTGACCCGAAAGATGTGGGGCTATTCGTCGTATGTCCCAGCTACCTGCACTTAAAATATACGAAGAGGTTAATGTGCTTAGATTAGGGGTATTAGCTGATGAAAGAATATGATCACACAGAATAGTCCTTGATGGTAGCCATCTATCTGTCCAGAAAGCACAACGACAACCATCACCTAACTGCCAAGATAGGCCTGAGCAGAAAGTGCTCCTAATATGTTGTAACTGCTTGTAAAGTGGTGAACCAGCTTTGACTGGGAGGTTCCTCGACAAATCCACATCTTGGAGGTTATATTTACCTATGAAGATGGATTTAAAAAGTTTGGGCTAGTTGGATACCAGATCCCATGCTAGCTTTAAGATCAGAGCAATATTATGGTCATCCATACATCGGATGCCCAACCCCCCTCTTCCTTTTGGTTGACACACTACGGGCCAGGCGACCTGATGACATTTCCTTTCTCCTGTTGTTTCACCCCAGAGGAAGGATCTTGTGATTTTGTCAATATCAGCCAATGTAGATTTTGGAAAATTGTAGACTGCATCACATAAGTTGGTAGGCTGCCAAGGACTATTTTGCATATAGTTCTTCTTCCTGCCATGGAGATTCTTCGTGCATTCCAGGAATCGGCTTTGCATTTGATCTTGTGAACCAACTTTGTGATCCCTCTTTGGACGACCTATCTGAAGGTCAGCACCTAGATACGTGCCAAATGAGTCAGTCTGCTGGATGTTCAGGACATTACAGTTCTCCTACTTTTCAGCTTGCGATAGGTTATTTGGCAGGAGAATGCTAGACTTCTCAGCATTTATCTTCAGGCCAGAATGGGTAGCAAAGATACTCAGGGTGTCTCGGATGATATCAGCTTGAGTATGAGAAGCTTTGCAAAACAACAATAGGTCATCCGCGAACATGATATGGGATAACTAAAACTGCTATGCACAAAAAACCATTGGTTTCCACCGTGACTGAGATACCTAGGAGTTGATCAAGTGAGATAGTCTTTCCATACATAACATGAAGATGTATGGTGAGATTGGGTCGCCTTGGCATACTCCCCTAGACGGCTTGAAACTATCCCCTTGAATTCCATTCCATAATACTTGGAGACTGCAATTACCTATCATTCCATTCCATAATTGCAGGGTGCCCTTGATAAAGTTCCACCTGATCGTATCAAATACCTTGGATAAATCCACTTTATCTGTCATCCATCTGTGTTTCTTCCTTGGTATCAGTATAGTGTGTATCTCCTCTTGGACTGCTGCAATATTTTCAACTATGTGTCATCCCTTGATGTAGCTAGTCTGTGTCCAGAGGGTTAGCTCTGGCATTACTTTGCTCATTCTATTGCCTATGACCTTGGTTATGATTTTCACTCCGACATTTAGTAAGGTAATAGGTCTGAAGTGTGTTGTTTGGGTTGGAGGTTTCACTTTTGGTGTAAGCATGATGATTCCTTTGTTGACCAGGGGGGTCTATCACTCCGGTTGTGAATGAGTCTAGGACTATGGCTCATAGCCCCAGAGCCTCCACTTTCCAGTTGTGTTGATAGAATGATGAGTTCAATCCGTCCAGACCTGCAGCTTTCTGTGCATCCATATCAAACATAGCCTTTCGGATTTCTTCCATCGTAACTTGCTGAATTAGAAACTGAATGTAGGAGGCAGCTAAGTATGGGAAAGAGTTTGGTGCAGGGTATAGTTTTGAAGGTTTTACACTGCTGTCTTGATAAAGTGAAGAGTAGAAATTTATGATCTCTCTCGTTATGTGGGATAGATCTGTGGTCCATTCACTAGTCGATAGTTGCAATTTCTGTACCACTCTTCGATCTCTTTTAGTTTTATGCACAGCATGAAAGGCCTTTGTATTTCTATCTCCATCTATCATCCAAGAAGCCCTCTTATTCTAAAGTTTAAGTTCGATATCTTGGGACAAATCCTCTTCTAACTACATGTGAAGTGTTTCCTCCAGATGCATTAATCCCGGGTGTTTCCCCTAACCTTGCAAGCACTGTATTCCTTAAATTCTGCCCAGGATTCTCCTCTTTCATTTATTCAGATCCTCGAATATTCTTTTCCACTCTTCAATGCGGCTAGTGAAATTTTCCAGAAGCTCTGTGTAAGGTTTATCCATCTCCATATACTTTGCAGCCATTTCTCCCATTCCGGATGTAGTTCCCAGCATGTGAGATAGCGAAGAGTTGAAGGTTTTTCCATGATCTGCTGAGATTTTGTTAAGGTGACCTTCTTTTTTTTTAATTTTTATTGGGCGGCTGTCCTCCTCCGCCAAATTTTTTTTACAATGTAGCGTATGCAAAATTACAAGAGAAAAGTGTAGACAAAATAAAATGACAACAGAAAAATTACAATTAGCAGAGTTGTAGCAGAGTTGAATGCACCATTATTTCTTCTGCCATTGTTTTGCAATTGAGTTTGCATCTCCTTGGACCAGGTTCCAAATGGCTGGACAGAGTTGCTCCAGTTTGCCATCTGCAGCCTCCCTCAACATTCCCATGGAGCATCAGATGTCTGGTGTCCCATTGATCAGCAACAGGGAACCAAATCAGGGAGGGACAGACCGGGCCAAAGTGGCTGGACAGATCCCTTCAATTGCTCCAGTTGTCCATTGTCTGCAGCCTTCATCAGTAGTAATCCAATGTAGCAGCAACCACACTCTATTTTTTCATGACTAAATGTTGATCCGTAATTGTAGCATTAAGCAGCAGATCAGCCATAATTAACAGCAATCACTCCGGATGTTCATCTGTGTAGCATCAGCAAAATCATGCATCAAATACATAGTAATTGATTAGAAAGATTTTGCACACTCATAAGATGATTTTGAGCCATAACATCACTCCCCAAGATATAAAATCAGCCAAAGTGTCATGAAGAAAGTCCCAGCAATGGTACCTTAGCCGGAGGTGTTGATAGATGATAGCATACACCCCCGTGGCAAATAAGACCGCAAATGGATTCACGAACTGGGAATCCCATAGTAGTCGATCCTGTTTTTGCACATTCGGAGGCCGGCATAAATGCCTTTTAACCTATTATCTTCAGCAATCTTCAGGTTGAAGGTAAAGCCAACTACAAAATCCCCATTTGGGTCCAGAATCACACCTCCAATTCCCTCCAGATCCACCTTTGGTTTTATATAGCAGGATGTTTGAAGACGATAGCATCTAGCAACTGGTTGAGGCTCCAGTTTTGGACCTTCCCTTTTATTGATTCTGGGCACTGGTATCCTTAGATATTGCAAAACCTGTTGCTCCTGCTGTGTAGGATCACACTGAAGTACTACCTCTCCCAGTGCGCCCCGCAGCTATTACAGTGCAATAACTCTGACCATGGTAAAATCAATTGGATCCCCTTGAAAGATTGCGCTGCATCTAGCAACCCATAATGCCCAATACACACACATAGGAAGAATCTGTCTGATGATCTGCAATAGCTTAGTCCCTGACACACGGTTCCAGGCTTCCAATCGGTTATTCAGAGAACTAGTAGACGAACGAATGGTGCAGCAATGCTCAAAATCATCCCAGAGTTCCTGAGCTATCTCTCCAGTGGAGAAGAGGTGATGAACCATCTCAATTTGTGGGAGTGTTTTGCAGCAGCTGCACTTGGAGACCATGTATACTCCAGCTCGTTGGACCTTTGCATCAAGAGGAACCGCATCATGGATAATGCGCCACATCAGAATACTCACCTTCAAAGGGACTGATTGATGCCAGAGTTGCTTAAATATCTTCCGGCTTGGTGCACGATGTCTGATATGATTCTGGGTTGCACTAAAAGAGAATACTCCATCTTTTGTTGATGCCTAGATACACTTATCCTCTCGGAGAAAATAAGTAACGTTGTATATATCATTTCTTATAGCGATGGGTAGGTCCAAACCCCGTACATCCCACTGATGATGCTTTCTAAAATCCACCACTTTTGCATCAGAGCCTGGGCTGATAGATCTGACCAGAGGTCCTGCTGCATTCCATTTATCCCACCAGAAGTAAATGTGAGCACCGTCACCCACCATCCAGAAAGTATTCTCAATCATCACATTTCTAATCGCAATAAGGTGTTTCCAGACGTGAGAACTATTCTGTTTGAGTGGCACCGTGCAGGGGCTGCTGTTTAGAAAGTATTTTTGGTTCATAAATGTTGCAAGGAGGGATTTGTCCATTCTGATTTGCCACCAGAGTTTCATTGTGGTTGCTAGACACATATCTTGTAGCCTTCGTATAGCCAAACCTCCCTCACATAGTGGAAGACATACGGTTCTCCAGGAAATCCAATGCTTTTTCGGTTTCCCTTCTTGTGTGCCCCAAAATAAGTCCGAAAACATCTGCTCTAATTTTTTCAGGACCAGTTTGCTGGGTTGCAAGGACATGAACTGGTATATGGGCAGACTAGATAAGACATGGCGAATGAGAATCAGCCTCCCCCCAGTAGACAAATATTGCAAGGCCCAGCTGCTCAATTTTGCTTGCACCTTCAGTTGAATCGAGTCAAATAAGCTGGCCAACTTTCGGCCTGTATATAATGGAATCCCCAAATAGACATGCAGCAATGTAGCATGCTTCAGACCCGTCCAGACAGCAATATTGGAAATCTGTTCAGCAGATACCTTGCCATCAACAAAAAAGTTGCTTTTTTGTCGATTCACTCTCTGACCTGATTCCCGTTCATAATGACTGATAAGATCAAAAAAAAATTCTAGGACAGTTTGGGTCCCTTTCGTGAACACCACCAGATCATCCGCAAACGCCAAATGGGATATGGATGAGCACCCTCAGAGCAACTTATAAGAACATTTAGGATCTTGAGACATCAAATTATTCAGCCCTCGACTCAATGCTTCAGAAGCAAGAATAAACAAGGCAGGAGACAATGGATCTCCTTGTCTGACCCCTCTTGAAGATTGAAAGTACCCGTAGTTTTGCCCCTTATATATGATTGAAAAGTGGTTGTTTGAAAGGACCCGCCACACCATGTCAATGAAGCGTTCATCAAATCCAAATGCCCTCACTGTCTTGATTAGAAAAAACCAGGAAACACATCAAAAGCCTTCTCTGTATCCAACTTCATAGCTATGTTAATTCCACCTTGTTTCAAACCAAGAGACTGGAATATTTCCTGAGCCAGTATAGTGTTATCTGAAATCAGACGTCCCTTCACAAAACCAGATTGTTGAGCAGAAATCAACATACGGAGAATTCCTGAGATCCGGGTAGCTAAAATCTTGGTAAAGACCTTCCCGAAGAAGTTGCACAAGCTAATAGGCCTCAGCTCAGATATGCTACTCGGATTTATCACCTTTGGTACCAAGCAGATCAGAGTTGAGGTGACTATTTTTTGTAACTCCTGTCCTGCAAAGAAAGCATGCACTGCCTTGATTAAGTCAGCAGAAATAATTTCCCAGCAGCTGTGGAAAAAGGCTCCAGAGAATTCATCAGGACCCGGGGCACTGTCTTTAATTAATTGGAAAACAGCTGATCGAACTTCTGCCTCCTCAGGCCATGTAGTTAAGGATTCATTTAGCTCGGCATTGACCAGGTGCGGGATTAATTCTATGAGAGCAGCAGCTTGGGACACCGGCTCTGCTGTAAGATGATTCTTGAAGTGTTCCACTATAAGACGAGGAATGTCATTGTCATTTACCTTTTCTCCTTCAATGTTCAGCAAAGTCAGAGTAGCATTTCGATTCCTTCTTAACTTAACTGTTTTATGAAAGAAAGCAGTATTCTTATCGCCTTCCCGAAGCCATGTCACCCTGAACTTTTCCTTCTAGTAAAGTTCCTCAGCTAGGAAATTTTTGGTGTAATGAGCTCGTGCCAAATGCAGCTGAACCATGTCCGTTTTCGATCGAGATCTCTCATATTGAGCTTCCAGGTGCAACATTAGTTCTTCAGATTTTTTTATGTTCTCAAAAACATTGCCATACACATTCTTGTTCCAGATTTTCAACTCCTGCCTCAGCAGCTTCAATTTCTCTTCGAATATTTGGATAACATTACTCACCACTACTGGAGTATTCCAAACCTCACCCACCTTAGTCAGAAATGTCGGATGCTGGATCCAAAAAGTATGAAATTGGAACCTAGAAGGTGTCTTCTTGTCTGAGTTGAGCAGCTCCAATAATAATGGTGCATGGTCCGAGACACCTCTATGCAAATGGTGAACTTGTACCGGAGCAGCATTCAGAATCCAATTTTCTGTTAACAACACCCGGTCTAAGCGCTTCATTACACAATGTGGACCATCTCTATTATTACTCCAGGTGAATGAGAAACCAGAAAATCCAGCATCTATCAGGCAGCAGTCTCTTATGGCATCCAGGAAATCAAAAGATGAGCCCATGTTCATTGGCTTCCCGCCCTGCTTTTCTGTAGGAGACACCACTACATTAAAATCTCCCCCTATTAGCATTGGTTCCAGGATAGTAGTACAAGCAGACCTCATAGCTGACAAGAGTTCTCCCCTCTCAACTCGAGTACATTTTGCATGTACCCCCCCATGTAGTACCTTGAAGCAGAATTAACTACGCAAACTTCAAGCACCAGTAGTTGTGCAGCATCAGAATAGACTATACGATTCAGAGACTGATTCCACATTATCCAAATAGTATTGGCAATATTGGAAATTCCATCTTGAAATCCTAACTTCTTAACCAAGAATATCAGCCTTTCCCGCGAAATTTTAGGCTTCGTGATGATCAAAAATTCCAAATGATGCAATTGAACCAGATTTAGTAAACGCCTTTGAGAGGGCTTGTTTCCAATCCCTTGGATGTTCCAAACCAACCCCTTAGTCATTTAGATAAAGGACTAGTCCGCAAACGAAGTTTATATCTCAGAGTTTTAGAGGGAGAAATCTTTTTCTTTGCTTTTGCTCCCTTTGGCCTTCGGTTGAGGCTACACAGGACCTCTTCCCCCACAAAGATCCCTATATTGTGCTCACAGAAGCCCTGATTTTCTTCAACTGAAAGCTCCTCAGCCCATGTATTGTTGTTATTCCAGAATTTTGCAGAGGTGGCCGATAAGGAGCCAGTTGCATAAAGTGTGGACAGAGTGCTATCCTTCGCCTGATCCATGATTAGCGAGTCATGCAGTTCAGAAATTGGCTCATCCAGCCTTTCCATTTCCTCCAATTTGTCATCACTCTCCGCGTTTTTGAGATAGTAACCACGAGTAACCACTGGAACCCACTCAGTATCAGATATTGTGTTCAGAATAGAGAAACGAGACTTGGAGATGTAGCAACATATATCAGCACCAGAATTAGCAGACGCCTGAGGATATCTAGCATCCGTGATAGCAATGGAGGTTATAATAGTGTCTGCATCATTATGATTAGTATCCCGAGCAATCTCAATAGTAGAAGATGACACAATACAATCCAGCAAACTAGAAGTCTCAACATAAGGGACAATAGAACTCATTGAACCTTTCGGCTCTGAAGCTATGGAAGCAGCAAGGTTAATATCATGTATAATTACAGCTTTCTCATTAGCTGATCCAGGACTGCTTGCCACATCAAAATTAGTATGCTCAATATCAGGAATAGCATTAATAGTATCCACCGCTAAAGGGACCTC
Organism: Pinguicula primuliflora; assembly: GCA_025802335.1. NCBI lineage: Eukaryota > Viridiplantae > Streptophyta > Magnoliopsida > Lamiales > Lentibulariaceae > Pinguicula > Pinguicula primuliflora. Next base: position 11,669 of record JAOYMZ010059594.1, read on the forward strand.
AATATGGGGGATAGCAACATTATTCCTTTTCATATTGGCAGCAATATAGTTAGCAATAGGAGTAGAACTTACCAGAGCCATACCTGAAGTGGAGGTCTCATGACTTGTACTGGCCCCATCCACAGTTTTGACTGGACGATATTGTAAAATCTACTTCCCTTTCCCCCTGTCTCTTTTGCCCAGATTAATTAGCTTAGCTCTATTTTCTGCATCCGAAGGTAAAGTTGACTTTTGTAAACTTTTGCAATGAGCTAGGCTATGTCCCTTCCTCATACAATGTCCGCAATAATCAGGGATATGCTCATATTCAATGGCCTGCCAGAAGGATCGCTTGCCCATTTTCACCCAAACTCTCTGTGGCTGAGGTTTCAACAGATCAAGCTCTACACACAATCGAGCTTCACTCGGTCTGGTTAGATTTAAAGTTGCTTGATCCAACATCATAGGCGTTCCAATTAGCCGTGCAATGTCATATATGTTCCCTTTTTCATACAGCAACAGAGGTAAATTGGGGAGAGATATCCATACCGGAGCAAAATGAGGTTCCTCCGAACTCGTGAAATAAGGTGTCCAACTGAATACCCTCATTTGAAACCCACCTATATTCCAAATCTCTCGAAGCAATACTCGATTTCTATCTTCCATACACCCAAATCGCAACAATAAATGCTTGTAATCCATGATGCCAGCGAAGAAATTAGTTTTCAAACCAAATCCAGACATGAGTTTCCGAATCTCGTGTATTGAAGGACGGCCATGCGAGAATTTACCGATCAACGTGGTGGCAAAGGATGCACTACCGCGATCCACATCAGCCTCAGTGAAGGAAATGGCTGTCTCGCCATCTTTCGACCACACATCTCGTTTTGATCGTTCTTCCAGATCAATAAACGATTTAAAAATAGCTGCCGCATAAGTCGTAGGCACACCTTTATGTTGAGCATTCAATTGCTCCATTTGCGACGAAGAGATCAGTTCACGGTGATGTCAGGAGCTCAACCGCCTCCAATCTTCTAGGATCCCTGCCCGACAGTGGCGGAAATTCAAGATCAGGATCTGGCAACTAGGGTAAGATGACCGCCATCGGAGAGGCGACCATCAGTCCAACTGCGGTCGAAAATTTCAGTTCACTATCTCACTAGGTGAAAATCGCACCTAGTATAGGTGAAATTAAGGTGACCTTCAGCGCACAGTGATCTGAGGATATACGTGCTGAATGACGAACATATATCTCCTGGAAGTAGGAGAGAGTTGCTTGATTGTGCAGCACTCTATCTAAACCGTTCAAAACATAGTCCTCACTTCCATGTAAATTTGGAACCTGTGTAACCTGCATCGAGCAAAGCATTTGTATGAATTAGATTCCGAAGAAGACTACATCCCGTGGAAGCTTTACCTCCAACATTTTACCCGGGGTTTAAGATTGTATGAAAGTCTCCTAGCAGAATCCATAGTTGGTTCATGTTATCTGCTATGCTTTGGAGGGCCGGCCATAGACTACACTTAGTGATGGCTTGTGGACTGGCATAAACAGTCGTGCACATAACGGATAACACTCCAGGGAGGGTGATGCAAGTATGTAAGAATTGCCAATTGTTATCTATTATGTGTACTTGAATTCTTGCCTTCCATAAGATCCATATGCCACCTGCAAAACTAGATGCTTCGATACGGTGTGAGTATGGAAAACCTGTCAACCGTACAATTCTATCTGCTTCAAGTCCACTAATTTTAGGTTCTGGTATCATTGCAACATCTATTTTATACAATAGTTTAAAATAATCCAGAATGGCTAAAGTTTTAGAGTTAGCCATACCTTGACAGTTCCAGCTGAGAATTTGTATTGACATCTAAGAATCGTTTTTGAAAAAGATGCCAGCAAAAACTTAACTTACTGAGAACCTGGTGAGTTGTTTTGAAGTTCCTGCTTTTCTAGTAGGTCGAACTCACTTTCCTATTCCAATTGCATATCTTCGGTTAGGTCCATGTCCAGAACCGCTATCGGGGGGTTTGAATTTCAGCTTGCCTTGCTTTCCCACATAGAAACTAGTTGGTAGTATAGGTCATGAGTCAATTTCCTCATTGTCTGATGGGTGGGTGAGGGGTTTGATTTGCGATGTATTAGGGTGAGGGAAGTTGATGGCTGAGTGATGCTCTATGGGTATTGCTAGAGGGTGTCTCTGCTCAGTCAATTTATTAGGGAGGATGCCTTCATCTTGTGGTGGCTGGGGTGACCTTTTGCCATTTTGAATCTTTTGAGGATGTATTTCTGATTCTTCAACGGCAGATGAGCATTTCTTCAGGTGCTGTCGGTTATTGTTGTTGCCCTTGATGTGGTTGTCCTTCACGATTCTTCCTGTGTTCTGCTTGCTGTGTTTATTGGAACCTGCAAGGACTGGAAAGTTAGAATCAAAATTAGAGGCTGTAAACTTGAATGGGCTAGGGATTGGATCAGTATAGGGGCCATCTGCATTATCTTCTTATAACACTGCAAATCTAGATGTTGCTGTTGTATGTGTTGAAGGTGATCCTGATTTCCTCCAGGACCCCGTTCCTGGAAATACCGCTGGTGGTTTCCCAAACTTTTACTGCTTCCCTGGGTTGCTGGACTGGGAAGGTTCTGAGCCCATTTTCCTCTCTTTTCTGCTATCAACCATGAGCCATGTTTTGCCAGATTTGATGCGCGAGCTTTTGGCTTCTTTTCATCCTTGTTAATTTCGTTGTGTTCCCTCGTGGGGTCTTCGTCTGCCCTTTCACCAGTCAAGGCCTTATCCTAGTTAGTCTGTGCCTGCTTTCTTGACTCTTCCTTCCTTATATTGCTCTCTGAGTTCTCTGTGCTACTACCAGTCAGCGAGCATGATGGGACTTTCTATATTCCTAGCACTGAGTGTGCACCCTGTGTGCAATGTTCTCACTGGTGACCATAGCGACCACAGACGAAACATATGTTATATAGATCTTCATATTGTACTACATAAACTAGGCCATCCACGAATATGTTCGAAATCAAAGGCTGATTGAGATCTATTTTTACTGCAATTCTGGCGAACTGTCCTCTTTCTGCCTTCTTGGTATTATCATCCGCTCGGAGGAAGCTACCTATAGGGTGAACAATAATGTGAAGCGGGTCTTCTTCAAAGAAGTCAGGCGGAAGTCTCGGGATTTGCAACCAGATAACAACATAGGATACCTCACGTTCCTTAATGTTGAAGTTTCTCTCCCACTGATGAATGTGCAGATAATGTCCCATTAATTGGTATGGCCCTCCCGTTACAATTTTTGTATAGTCCTCAACACCGTCAAGCTTCAGAAGGGTGAAACCTTCGGCCAGATCCATAAGGTGGATGTTTCCTTGTGGCTTCCACAAATCCATAAGCTTCTGATACAATGTTCTGTAATTGAAAGTCCTACCTAGGGGTTTCAATATGAGACAGTGTTCCAAATTCTCAGTTATCTTACGGTGTACCTCTGTGGAAAAGGAGATAGCCAGTATCCCATCGATGAATCCATGGGTTAAGTCATCTGCAAAGAGCTTGATGGGATTTTTGTGCAAACCTTGAAATTGAGCTCGAGGGTGCACCCCTTTCAAGCCCAGCAGGAACGTTTCTTTGAAGGTGAGGCTCTGGGCTTCCTGTACCCTCTTTGGCTCTTGGATTGTGTCTTGCGTGTGCTCCATGTTCTTTGCCATCGGGTTTGCAGAAATTGGGTGTTCGTCGGATACGATCTTATCCTTCACTTTCTTGGTGGTAGAATTAGGATCCACCACCATGTGTGGATCCCCTTTTGGCAGATCAATTTCCATGTGTGAGTGGTTCGGCGGCGGCGATGTTCGCTAGAGTAGATTTTCTTGCAAGTGATGTTGATTTACTGATTTTGGCTTCATTACAGTTTTTTTTGTTATTTGTTATTTTTCTTTGCTTTTGTTAAATTTATTACATTTATTTAAGTTTCACAGTTATAATACAAAATACGAAACCTAATTCAGATGGTAGAGATGACACATTAACGTTCAAACACTCTAAGCGCGGATTTAGCTTGGATTTTAAAAAAAAATTCATATACAAAGCAAGCTCGTGAAATGCAAAAAAAAAAAGAAATTAAAACGCAAGTATGCCAAGTCATTTTCTGTCGATGACATAGCTTCCTGTGATTGGTCGGCATTTTTTTGGGATTTTTTTTAATATTTCAGATTATTATATTATTATTTTACTTTTATGTTATTTTTTATCACATCTAATTTATCCTAGATGAATTGCTCATGGTTCGCTGAATTGTACACCAACATAATTTATTAACGCATCGCGCACTTCAATTTAATATTACAACTGCGAGTGCACCCCCATTACAATTAGGTCTCTCAGCAACACATGCTATTCTTTTGAATGTACTTATTATTTTCGGAAAAAATTTTTAAAAAAATTGTTTGTTCTTTTTGCTGCATACATGGGAAACACTTTCCTAGCCGTGCCAAAAATTTGTTTACATATTCTCAGGGAGGATCAAAATGGAATTGTGGCCAAGGGGTCTCCATATTGCCTTCATTTTCTTTATCTGAATGTGTCAGATGGTCTCCTGCTGCTAAGTGAAGGGGGGTACTAGATCAGCCTCGTCCCTTCTAGCTGAGTAGATTCGGATATCCCAATCTTGTAATGATAAACCCAGCTTCGCATATCAGTCAGCTTCGTCGTTCTCCTGTCGCGGGGTGTAGCGGAATGTAATGCTGGAAAATTCAATGCATAGCCAGTGTATGCAGGATTGAAATTGTGACATGGATTCCTGCTCTCCTGCAAGGTGGATTACGTCTAGAGCCATCCTAGAGTCAGTATAGCAGACAATCTGCTTTAATCCATGTCTGGCAGCTTGCTCTAGGCCATATATAATAGCCCAAAGATATGTATGGAACACACTGCAGCTTCCAATTCTCTTGGAGATGGCAATTACAATATTTCATTGTCCAACTTTCGAGGTATATTTAGAGACTACACCATCCGTTCGCAGGGAATGTACTTCTTCCCCCGTGCCTCATATTGAGGTTGCATAATGCCTTGCAATCTGACTTCTTGAGGTTGGTACCCATTTTGTCCCTAAGAATAGTGTGCATATGTATGATTGTTTTTTGAGGTGGATTTTGAACACTCGGTGTGTTTATCCAACTAGTGCATTGGTTTTGGCCACAAGACTTATCTCAGTTATCGTATCGTTGAATATTTCAGCATTCCTAGCGTTCCAGATGCTCCAGCATGTTTGAGCAAACTAGGCTCTCCATGGGATCTCTCCCTGCAAAAAATCCTGTGTCAGATTATGTTTAACCCAACTCTGTGTTTGTACCTCATCCCAAAATGAGCTTGGCAGGTTTGTGGCGAAGCCCCTCCACACCAATCTACTACGAAAACAGTCCCTGAGGACGTGCAAGATAGTTTTTTTTAAGTTCGTCGGATTAAATGGGATAGTAACTGTCAAAGAGAGTCTTGTCTAGTGGTGCTAAGAGTGATAATTATACTCAAAGGTCATGAGGTTTAAATTCCCTCAGCGACATGAGTCTATCACATATGAATTGCCAAGTGTAACTTACCTACCTACCATAATTTGCACACTATTACTATTGTATTTAGTATTTACCTTCGGTAGGATTCCTATATTATCAAAAAATAAAAAATGGGATAGTAACTATAAATTGGAAAGACAGGTAGTCGAATTGTTTAAAAAACCAAGACCATTCGATTTAAAAACAAGTGTCCTGAACTTCATTTCTGATAACCAAATAAGGCGCCCACGGTAGTTATAAACAACAAACTTACCAGCATTTATCAACTCACAGCTACAGAAAGTCAATAGAATGGCTAGTGTTTTGCATGATTGAAGACGTGAACATAAATTACATCAGATACAGAGATATGCATGCTACAAGGGATTTTCTAAGTCCCGTTATCGTCTCATTTATTCGGACTGTACAAATAGGGAGGAAGTTTGAAAGTTTACAATGCAACGATAGAAGGGAGCTCGTGTTCAATCTCAGGTTCCCCACTGCCCCCCTCGGAGGAAGACTGTAAAGAAGAAAACATTCATTACCAGAGTGTAAACATATAGAGAGACGGGGGATGTTTCGATGATTGCCAAGAGGAAGTTAGAACCTGTGATTCCTTCCGTGGCTGTGAGAGATACTGGACTAATGCACCCTTACCATGGAGGATTCTAGCGCCACGTCCACGTCCACTGGAGCCGACTGCTTCCTCGTCCACGACAACTGCATCTATTATATCGTCGGCCGTTCGAACATCAGGAATCTGTGTGACCAACTAGTCATAGTTTAGTTGTGTTATTGCATCTAGCAAGCTTCAGAGTTCCGCATGGAGAACCTCGTACCTCATACATAGCATCCATCAGGACGTTCTCCAACATGGATCGTAAGCCTCGTGCCCCCGTGTTTTTACTTATTGCTCTGCGAGCAATCAATCTCAATGCCTCTTCCGTGAAATGCAACTTGACCTGAGAAATGGGGCAAACGTTAACAAGTTGCGGATCCACATGCTGTTACAAGAATTGCATGTGGGTTCCGCTCTTCTAACAGCATAACGCAGAAGCTGGGTGAGATTTATCTTTATTAAAAAAGACAAAATAGTAAGAACTGATAGCTTACCCCATTCATTTGGAACAATTTTTTATACTGTTTCCCCAATGCACTTTTGGGCTCTGTAAGAACCTGGGAATATGTGGTGGAGCATTGCATAAGCCACACCACTTAAAATAGAACTAAAAAGTGATATGGATTTTATTAGATTTCTGGATCCGTGGCCTTCTAAAGTGTCACCTGTACAAGCTGATCCTCTGTAAGTGCTAACAAGTTGACGAGGATCGGGAACCGCCAACAAACTCGGGTATAAGGCCATAGGCGATCAGGTCACTACTTTCAACCTGAAGAGATAAGATGCTTCATTCACATCACCTGACTATATCTGCTATGCAGAGTAATAAAAAGTCAAAACACTGCAATTGAGCTTACATTTTCTAGTAAAGATGATGTCACCGCAGTGCTAGTAACTCCAGCTGATCTCATGTTTGCACGTATCGGAGCACCAAAGCCAATAGAAGAATCATGTCGCCTACAATGCATTGTCACATTTTTAGTTAGGAATATCTACGTACACCTTACTCAAAGATCCATTGCTATATTTCTCACCTTTCGGAGATTGTCTTTTCTAAGTCTATAAAAGCACCACCACATATGAAAAGAATGTCTTTTGTGTCAATCTGCAGGAGAAAGAGAGATTAGGGAACGTACAAAATTTTAGTAAAACTTCTACAACGACTATATGCAGGCGAAATGTTTTTCTAAATAACTCGAGAAAGAACAGCAAAAGATACATCAAAATCAAGCATATTAGTCAGGAAACATATAGGACTGGACCGTCTTTGCTACTCTTATAGGCTCCACAAATGCTGTTGGTGCCGGTGTAATGAGAACAACCCAATTATCTACCTTTATGAGTTCGATTAACTACACAGGTCAGGTGGCTGAAAATAAATAAATCAAATTGCACAAGTCAAACATCTCTTTAGCTGTCACTCGGTTTGACCATATAAGTCATACGTCTTTTTTGACAACCACCTTATGATTTATTTCAAAATATTTATTTTTCATCTCAATTATACCCTGTCACTTTCTTTACCAATATAAATTCTCAAAATTTAATCTCTTCAAAAACAATTCTATAGGAAATTTGAATTATATAATAAATAGTTTAATAAAAAAGATTCAACGTAAATCAAATATTGAATTAATAAATTTTTAACTATAAATTTGAATATTTTATTTAATGGAGTCTATTATGGTCATTCTCAAATACACAAATTGTGTCATAATTTTGACCACCCCATAGTCCGTTATCGAAATTAGTCACATCTATGGAAAACTTCATTAACCGTTATTTCGTTGCACTTTTTCACATTCGTGTAAGTAGTCCTAAATGTGGTTTTTGGGTCTAGGGTTTTTGGTGACAATATTTTGAAAATTAGCCGGAATTTCACCGAAGCATGCGGCTTTTGGTTTACTTTGTACAGTCTTTTCATTGATGTGACCAATTTCAATAACCGATCATGGGAGTAGACGAAATTAAACGTGAGTAGCACAATTCGTGTATTTGAGGAGAACTATAAAGCCTACCCTTGTTAAGGAGGGGTTGGCTTAATGGTTATGAGACTGACAATTGCACTGACAAGTCACGGTTCAAATCCTCTCAGTGACATTAACTATAAAAAATATATATATATAGTCTACCCTTATTTAATAGTATAAAAGTTAAAAATAATAAGATAGTATGAGAACAATATCCTTTTATGTCATTTTATTAAACTTAATCACCATATCCATCAAATTTGCCCAACACATTCCTTCTTGCCTTTTCACTATTCTACCACCTTATCAGTTACAGAACCAAGTGTGTACCGCATTTATCCTATCCTAATATGCTACATGAGCACTTCTCCAAAAGAACCACCGTGGGTCTCACTACATATATCAATACCTAAGATCATGTCTTTACTAGGAAACAACATTACAATTACCTGAATATTGTCACCTCGAGGATGCTTCCGTGCGCCTTTCTCTGGAACATTGACAACCTGAAGAGGATTAAGGTCATGATCGTCGGCTAATTTTCATCTGATTCCAAGAATAACTAAATATTGGGATTGGGTTTTGGTGCAGAAGACATTAGTTTCACGCGAAATGTTTGTAACAGAATACCATACAGTATCCAAACCTGAAAGCACTGTTTCTGATCTCAAGATGTGGGGTTTGAATAACTAAAATTGGTACAATTCGAGGTAATTCCAAAGTAATGCCCTTATTCTTGAAACATCTTTGTATCACCAAATATAAATAAACGTGATCTCATCAGTATTAATTAAAGTGAAGCACTTACGGTCCCTTCAAGCATTTTCAATAGTGCTTGCTGAACACCTTCCCCAGATACATCTCTACTAATGTTGAGACTCTCCGCCTGTAAGCTTCAATAAAAATGATGGGTAATCGGAAAGCTATACAATATATTATGACTGGTAAACCTATTTACAAGAAACCTTTTTCGTGATCTTGTCCACTTCATCAATATAAACTATGCCTTGCTGAGCAGATGCAACGTTATAGTCTGCAACCTGACAATAGGAAAAACAGAAACGTAGATAAGTCAGTCAGCATTGTTAAAAGTGACGAGCATGTAAAAGAATTATCATGACTAAAAGGATCTGAAGAATAGCTTATCCAAATTAGCAGAGCTGCTCACAGTAAGAAGCTTGTATAAAATGGATTCAACATCCTCCCCTACGTATCCTGCCTGCAAAATCAGATGCATCTAATAAAAATAATTCAATTGCGTGCATTAAAAATCTACTTTCAATGATTAATCAGTCCACCAAATATTCTGATGCAAAAATCCTGTTCATCAAAATTTCAGAACGTTGCAACAATTATTTCAAAACATACAAATATTTTTCGATTGAAGATAGAGCAGCATGCCTGTGTGAGTGTAGTTGCATCAGCAATCACGAACGGTACATTTACCAATCGTGCCAAAGTTTTGGCGAGTAGTGTTTTCCCTGTCCTTGAAATTATATTGAAAGATCACAGTGAAACAGTATAGATGTTGGAGAAAATAAATGTATCGACAATCTATAAAGGGAGACGGCGTGCAAATCTAGTCAGTACATCCAAAATTTCACAATCATATAATGATTATCAATTGATAAGAATATTGCATTAAATGAATCACCCACGAAATTACCTGAACCGGTTGGCCCCATCAAAAGAATGTTACTTTTCTCGAGTTCCACATGCTCCTCTTCTGCATCCCGAGTTTTGCTACTATCTTGACTCCCTGCAGACCTAACTTACACGGTATAGCAATCACACCAGATACCATTCAGAACAGCTCTAACACAAGACACAACTATGTTAACCATGTATTAAACAATGTACTTGAAAAACATAAGAAATCGAAACTGCATCATGGCAACAATGCAATGTAGTAGGCAAGTAATCACCTCTGTAAAGAATCACTGTATATCCTCTTATAATGATTATAGACGGCTACGGAAAGAACCTGCAATCGGTATATAAAAAAACACATGATGAATTCAAATCCATTACGCATGATAACAAATAAAACTTCATCCCTTCTGCAAAATTCAACAATCATCAATACCAAACGATGAACCTTTTTAGCTCTCCTCTGTCCAATTACAAATTCATCAAGTCCTTTACATATCTCTTTTGGAGTCGGGAAATTCAGGCCAAGATTGGACCCACCCCAGCCCCCATCCTTCCGTCCTCCTCCTCCCAAACCTCCACTGCCGGCATTTAAACCGTTATTATCTGACAACTGTATAAACTTCACCCCAGGCCTCACAATAATTCCATCTCCCCCAGCCCCAGGTGGTTGCCATATGTCAGGTGGATCACCCTGAGAGCTATAATTTTCAATTTTCGTTATAGTCCCTAGGAACTTCAAGAAACCCGCGGCACTATCGAGATAATCGGACTGCGTGGAAAGGGGCTTAAAAGGTGGAAAATTGAACGGTGAGCTTGAAAGGAAGTTAGAATTTAAGTTTTTGTTATAATCCAACACGGATCTCCATCTCTTGGCCCGGCCGGCGTGCATATGATTCGGAACAAAGTATCTAAAATGTGACGCCGCAGCCGAAGCAACGTCCCTCGATGAATTCGACCTCAAAGTAGCGGCCATCACAGTATATTGAGGTATAAAAGCAAAGATGAAAAGAGGAAGAAAGATGATGAAGAATAGATTTTTATCAAATTCAAACCGAAAATTGAAACATGGGCACTAAAGAAAAACGCAATCAAGTTCAATTGAGCTTCACCCAGGAACGAAATGATATTTAAGTAGACAGCAATTCTGGAATATAAGATTCCTCAAAGAGTTCCGAATTTTCGGACATTAGCTTTCGAAAACGGGGTACACATCGATTGAGATATCTGAATAGGAAAGACGGTTGATTTTGGTTGCTTAATTGGATAATTAGGTTGAGTTGCAGAAACTAAATTCCACCGCCGGTCCGGTCCCAATTTGAACCGTACTGGACGGTAAGAAATTGGGCCGCCAACTTGCCGTCCAATTTGGCTATCCGGATTTTTTGGGACTGTAATTTTTTTTTTTTTTTTATACAAGTGAAGCCTGAAAGGCCGACTACATGGACAAAAACTGCTTACGCGCTACCTTAAACTGTAGCAAATACTAGGTAAAACATCATGGTGGTCTAAAGTGATGCAGGTGTGTACTGGGGAAATTCCTGCCATATCTCGCTCCCAGTAGTTCGACATAATGAGGCTGAAGTAGACCGTCAGCCCTATGATCTTCAGGTCTCATTGATGTATCTAGGACATGACTCTCTGTAAAGTATTGTACCCCAATACAGGGACGTGCGAGTCCCTTTTTGGCCAAATCGTCCGCTTCAGGCAGGCATTGACGCGGACAGTAGCGTATAACTGTTGAAGTCTCGCCCAGGAGCATGTGAATGCGGTGAATGAGCTCGTGATTGACTAGATTTATCGAGTCCCTTGTATTGCACCCAACACCATTTTGCAATCTGTCTCAATGACTCCGTTTGGCAATTGTTCTTGCTTCAGGAAGAGGAGTCCATGCAATACCGCCCAGAATTCCGCCGTGACACTAGAGCATACGCCAAAGCGTCCCAGGAATCCGGGTTTACTGTAGCCATTCGAAAACTTGAGAAACCCACCACATGCTGCCCGTCCATTGTATTGACAAACTGCACCGTCAACCTGCAAAATAAACAATGGGGTGGGGGAGTTAGAAACTTGGCTCTGGCTTGGATGCACCCTTCTGAGAGAAGGGACACGGTTCTGTCGGGCCTGAAGCTGAGCCGAATGAATTGCAAAAGCCTGTTGCGTTTCAGCTACAGAGGCTAAGATGGCCGGACAGAGCTCTTTGCCTCGGATTGCCTGATTCTGAAAAATTTCAGAATTCCTTGAATTTCAGAATTCCTTGAATTTCAAAATTCCTTGAGTTCCTTGAAAAACCCAGAATTCCTTAAGTTCTTCCAATTTCTGTCTTTCAGCCACTTGAAAATCATTCAATACCTTAAAAATAATTTAAAAATCGGGAATCAATATATTTAAAATGCGAACACCCTAACTGACAGACTATTATCCTACAAACATCCGGATCACCTTCATCGATAGATCTTTTCTCCAACTCCACAGCATGTGTGCTTAGCTAAGAAGGGGGAATATGCTGAAGCACTGGTGCAATTCGCCGAACAAAACAGGAGTCAGTAATTAATCATCATAGATAGTCAAATCAAATATCAGCTCCCCTGTTCCTATTGACTGCAGAGGAATCATTAGCTGGCGACGTTACTAGAAAAGATGGGTTGTATCATACCGGTTAGGAGAACTAAGATTTACTAGTATGAATTGGAATTGTGGGATAACCTATCACCTTGGGCTCAAGGTTTTAATGGTGCCACCCACATTCCTACCAAATGAACCCCCACGTGCACCTGCACACATGAGACCCGAACCGATCGTAAACGGTCAGGCTCGCTTCTTCTTAATGGGCTCGTGACCCGAGTGTTGGTCGGCCCAGTTTCTTTCCCATTTCTTGCCTCTCTCACAATTTTTCGATGTTGTCTTCTCTTCTGGCTAATGGGATCCAAAGAGGTTGGGTCTCACGTTTGCCGAGTATGGATTAGTTCGAGATGTATATATCTCCCAACGTGGGGGACGCAATGGAAGGTAATTTGGATTTGTCAGATTCGGACTAGTGAAGTATTGGGCTGAGCAGCAAAAAACAATCAACGTACAATGTACATTCCAGCTGGGCCCTTATCAAAAGTATTAAGCATGTTCGGAGCAAAAGAAAATAGGCAGAGGCGTATTGAAAAGATGAAGAGAGTGCGGAAAAATCGAAGACGAGCTGCTTACTTGCAGGCTCAAAAACAGTTCTTAGCTGCGGAAAATTTGACTCCGCCTTCTAAGCTAACTGAGCAAGAGCTCCTAGATGAAGCTGAGGCCACAGTTTGTCTTGGAGCAGACTTAGGAGTTGAGTTTGCTGAGGATATTTTCCAGCTCTAACTACAATGGAGCAAAGAGATGAAGAAGCTGCAGTATAACTCCATATTTCGATACAAACACCAGGAGTACCAAAATATTAATGAGAGTTTTATCTTTTAACGCTAGAGGTATTGGAAGCCCTCAAACCAGATGCCTGCTCTTAGATGTCGAATTTAATCCGACGGCCTGGATGCATCCTTCATTAATAGATGATGCGCGGGCTAGATCGGCCGATTGAATATCCACACCATTTCACACACCAACAACAAACTCCAACTAAGCTCTCAACAACAAACTCCCACTACGCAGTAGACGAGCCCAGAAGATGCCCAGAATCAGGGGCGGGATCATCATCCCAAGCCGGATGCTCCATTGTGAGTTTTGAATTTCCCATCTCTTTCCTCGCGAGGATACTCCAGATCCCATCGATTGAAACCTAAATTGGTTTTTATTTTGCATTTTGTTGTCGTCTTGTAGGCGCATAACGGATTGACATCGGAGATGGTGCCGTTGGTGGAGCCAGGGACGGCGGAGATGGTGTATATGTTGAACGAGCGGCGGCAAAACCTCGGAAGCTTCCAAATTTGCTCTCTCTGCACGTGCTGCGACGGCGGAACCACCCGCTACTGTTTGGCGTCTCCCTGCTGCTACGCCATCAATTGTAATATTCCAAACAGGCACTGTGTTCCGAAAATGGTGTGGATATTCAATTGGCCGATCCGACCCGCATGTCCTCCATTAATGAAGGACGCATCCTAACGGCCAGGAATGAAATCTGTAGATCATTATTGAATATAATAGAACGAATCTAATAATAACGAGTACAATGAATATACCTTTACGTTGTTGCGGAAGCGTGACGGATCGTAATCACCCGGATTGTAGAAATCACCGTTGAAAGAGGCTATGAAAAGTCTCTTGACATCCACGAATCAAATCTCTTCCCCGGAGGATGATTAGAACGCAAACAGAGAAATCTTATGCTTCTGGTTCTCAACGCATGAGTAATAATTTAGATTCTTAATCTCTTAGGCCATGGTATCCTTATATTGAGATTAGGTGGGCTTAGGTGGGTAGTGGACTTTAGGTTAAATCAATTAAACGAATTAATTAATATTACTTCAATATAAAGCCCAACAACCGGGTCTCCCTTCAGATGCTACAAGATGTTCTACTTTAGCCATCTAATCAGAACACCATCCTCTGCTGCCAACTCTTCCTCACCATTGCCGGAAGGGGTGTAGGAGGTGCGTATTTCTGGACCTTTACCCTTGTCAGGTGCCACTTTTCCTTATTGCTTATCAACTGTCCATTTATTCTCATGGCGAGTTGATTGAGATATGAGTTTAGCGAATTCTGTCGGCAGTAGCGACATACCATGTTCTGCCTAGCCACCCAATGGCTAGTAGCTAAGGGACCCTCCTCTTCTATAATACTAACAGAAAAACTCTTTGCTTCAGTCTCGACTAGGATGATTCTATTGATCCAAATAGTGGAATTTGTAAGGAGTTGAAGCCTTTCGAACCTCAATTTTGTTCTAGAGCTTGTCATCGGGCCAAGTTGCAGCAGCTCCCCAAGGTGTTCTGCCAGGGTTGTAAATAGCTTATCTGCCCAGTACTGTATTGGTATTCCTTTAAGTGTCACTCAGACACTCCTGGCAGGTTTTCCTTGAGCAGCGCCACGACCTGACACCATGAACGCAAATTGCTTTCAAGGTATGCTCGTCTTGCTGAAGTCTTAACTGTTGGACTGTATCCGTTGTTTATAGCAACAATTCTCCCCCATCCAGTCTTATAGCTGAGGCAGGTCCATAACCTGCAGCATGCAATGTTGCATTGATGGCTTTGTGATGAATTGAGTGCATGTTCAAAAGTTACTCAAGTTCAAAGAGCTATTGAAAGAAGAAGAAGAAGAAGTAAGATGTACTTGTACCCCTATCTTGAAGCTTCAGGATTTTCACCCTCAAGTTCATCCAAGGTATTGTTTTACCTTGAAGAGTGAAGAACAACTCAGTTTTGGCCGAGGCAAAGGAAGAAATTGAATGATGATATGAAGACTAGAACCTAATATATGTGAAGAAAAACTGTGCCTCCACCCATCTTTGTGGGCATGATCCAAGATCATGGCCGAAGATATGAATGATCAGAGAGCATTGATATATTCTACATCACTGTAGTAATCCATAAAACTAATCATCTAAGTTTGGAGGGCCCTGAGAAGTAAGATATCTATCAAAGAAGAGGACACCTAATTCTGCAAGAAGAAGAAGTTCCAACATCATGTTGACGTGTAGTGATTTCTACATCGCTAGATTTTGATCTTTTCCAGGCGATATCTTCAGAAATACTACTCATCTTGGAGTCCTTAACAACTTAAGAAGCTTTCTCAATAGAAGCTTTCTCAATTGATCTTTTTAATTTCTAGGTTAACTAGATGAGATGGTAAGCATGTTGGTCCTTAATAAGGTCGTTCTTGTTCTTAGGAAAGGTAGCATATATAGCAGTAGTTTGCAAACACTAGGTATCAACACAAATCTCTCCAAGATGCACTAATAAAACATATGCTTCAATGCCATTTCTCATGAAAAAAACGTCAGTAGAAGAGATTTGCACCATTGAATCTTTCATAGTCCTAGTTCTTAGTTAGTTAGCTTTAGTTCCTAATAATTTTGAATTCACATAACTCAAAATACCCCCTAGTTCTCTTTATTTTTGCAGCAACATCTTTATTGAGCATATAGGTTGAGATAACCTCCCTTTAGTTGTGGATTCGACGCTTGCAAACCATTTTGCTACCTTTGTAGCTTAGTTAGAAGATCAAGGAAGATTTTAAACGTTGTATGAGGGCCTGGTAGCCACAACACTAGCCAGAAACCGCTCATCAAGTTGGTGTTGCTGTCGGTGAAAGGCATAAGTGTCAATACCTTTTTGCTTATAGTTTTGTCGCTTTTTGTGTTCGTTTTTCTTGGATTTTTTGGCTACTTCTGGTACCAAAAGCTCTGTTTTTTGTTTATTTACATTGTGTTCTTGTGGTTCCAAGCCAAAAGAATCCCCTTGGTTGAGAAAAAATGCAAAATAACCGAGAAGAGGAGAAGCTAAACTAGGCTATTTTCTCTCGAGTTTCTTTTAAAGTTATGGCCAACGAGTAAGCTACTCTGAGGTGATTGTTTCTCATGACTATAGCAAAGAAGAATGAAATCTTGAGTATTCTGACCTACCTGAGGGAGTGAACTTTCAACCAAATTCAAACTTGATTCAACATCTTCCGGTTTTTCATGGTTTTGCAGGAGAAAACCCTATAACGCATCTCGTTGAACTTTATTTTACTTATTCAAATATGCAAGCACGAAATGTGAGATAGGAGTTCATAAAGATGAGATTTTTCCATTTTCTTTGAAGGGAGATACAATATATTGACTCTATTATCTCCCTAGATCACAAAGTCACACATGGATTAAAATGAAGCAAACTTTCCTTGGGAAGTACTTTCATGCCACCACTCGAAAAAAGTTGAAGAAGGAGATTTATGGTTCCGAACAAGGCAGAAATGAGACTTTATATGAGTATAGGGAGAGTATTAATAAGTGTATTACTAGTTGCGCTTACCATGATTGTTCTAATCAAGAATTAATCTTCTACTTCTATAATAGTTTGTGTGCAAGTGAAAGAAGACTAGTTAATGCTGCTTCAGGAGGATTCCCTCTCAGCCCTTGACACTGCACTCGACGACCTTGTCGCAGCGACTGCCGCCTTTGACTTTGTAACTGCTGAACACCATGACCCGGCATGACCCAACAGGTTCAGTCTGGATAACCTCACTAAAGCAGCCCGAATTGCCACCGTCTTTTGGAGCTTATCACCCAACTTAGCTGCTTCTGCCTCTAAACTTTGTCGTGTGTCCGGCACAATCGAATTCTTTAACATTGCCTCTGACTTTGCCCTTCAGGCCGAATTATTTGGAGGGCGAGCTATACACGGTGACATCAACCACCATATGATAGAAGAACACATACTGAGCCCAATAGCTGCCTGTCGCGAATGCTTCATTCAGAATATGGGAAGAATGGAAGATGATGCCGATCAGCATTGTGGTTCGTCTGTCTCATCTAACGATACGCCGCCACGGTCACCGAATTAATCGTATCCTGGGGTCGCGGTCGGGTCGCGGTCTGTGAATGATCATGCCATATCTTGGGGTCGCGGTCGGGTCGACTGAAGCGTGTTAGTCCCAATCCAAACTTTCTCTTCGGAACTGAAATATTCACTGTGGAGCAACTTTATCCCAGAAGACACACCAGCACCACTTCTACCGTGTAGTCGATCGCCTAGA
>JAOYMZ010059595.1:0-13128 GCA_025802335.1 Pinguicula primuliflora
TACTAATTATATTGAGGTCCAATTGGATTTAAACTGCAAAAAAAAATTAGGTTTACTTGTACTCGAATATAAGTATGAAAACGACGTAGTTTTGCATTAATTTATTAATTTTTTTTTTCAAAATGACGTAATTTTAATATCAGTACTCAATACAAATATTTAGAGTAACTTTGATCTATAGAGTATCCAAGTATTGCGTACCGAAAGTGTATCGTAAAAGGAAAATTAGTTCACTTGTCAAAATTCGGTTCAGTAATGCTCGTACGGATAAGGACTTCTGAATCCTTCACCGTTTTTGGTTTTGGCAACTAAAAATTATGGTTAGACTTGAGTATAGCTGTATATTTCCATTTAGGAAAATGGGGCGAACGCCCCCGATGATTAGGGAATCTGAATAATTTGATTTATAATTTTTGGTCTTTTGCCTAAAGTTTAGAGATGTATTTAAGTCAAGTTCAAAGTAATGTATTTCCATTGTTGAGACTATAGATGTTGATTACCCTGCTCAATTATGGTTGCATATAATTTAAGTTAAAACGGTAAGTTTTACGTTTAAGTTTTATGGTTGGTCTAGTGGTTATTGGAGTAAAAATTGCACTTAATCATGAATTCAAATTCACTCAACGACATTATCTATCAAAAACAAAACAAAAAAAGTAAATTCTACATTTACAGAAATTGGATTTACCAAATTCTCGGTAATCCAATATTTCAAGTTCATGTTAGAGAAATCAAAAAAATGTCATGAAGCTTACCGTTGATTCTGGAACCATTCACGGATTTTGATTTCGGGTACGAGAAATATTAGATAAAACTCTTAAGTATAATACTTTTCGATAGCCAAAATAAAATATATGGTCGGTTTGATCTTGCCATGAGAATTCTAGAACTGATGATACAACCGGTGGTTTCCGTAAAGAAAATTATGTATGCCAATCTTTTTCTCTCGAAATTATTGTGCGGCAGCAACATAGCTATTAGTAATTGAGTCCTGTACTTAAATTTTTATTGTTGCGTGTAATATGGTTGCACGTCACCTCATTGTTGCATGTGACATGTTATCGTGAAATCAATACCTAATACTACTACTACTTCCTATAAAAAAAAATACCTAATACTACTACTAATTAGAACTAATATATATTATCTTTGTGTATTTAACTTGTAGATGAATTCTAACGGTGATCAATATTGTTACGTGCAGTTCTGATCTAAGCCGTCTATGATTGAGATTAAATTGATTACTTAAAATGATCTTGAAGTACTCAAATTAGAATTGACCACAACTTGTTGAGTATGGTATCATTGAGTACATGAGAATTATTCTCTACCCTTTTTTCAATTATCAATTTGTTGCAGGAATTCTGTGTTCAACATTTGGCCGAGAGGAAAGAATTGCTTGCAGCCATTGCGCAAGACCGAAAATTTTCGGACCTTCCCAAGATTTCACAGCCAACACTGATCATGTGGGGAGAAACCGATCAAGTTTTCCCCATGGAGCTTGCCCACAGGCTGAAAGCGTAAGAGTTTTTTCATATGATCTTTGAAGAAGAATGAATGAGGCTGAGGAGATGATACATAGTGTCGTTTCTGCTCTGCAGGCATTTGGGAGATACTGCACAGATGGTGGTGTTCAAGAAGTTGGGGCATTGTTTCGGCTTTGAGAATCCAAAAAAATTCAAGAAGAACCTTAAAGCATTCTTCTTGAACCGTCCCCTTCCTATCTCTAAAACCAGTAATGAAAAACCAGCACAGATAAACCAGCATCCATGTAACAAATGAGATTCATGAGCATGTGCCAATGCTATCGTTGCTTCAATAGGCCGTGGATTGAATATAAATGTTTTGTCGATAAATAAATTCGTTTCCAATGTTTTTTTTTTTGTTTGATAGGTAATGTTGTTGATGGAATTATCACTCCTATAATTACTGGGTCTACCGCATTTGACATTCATTTCCAATGTTTTATCGCAATCAAGCGAACAATGTCTCTTGGTTTTCTAAGGAATATGGCCTGTTTCATGTGATGCCGCACGATATTTAGCGGTAGGATTGATTCCTAAATATCAGAACAGATCTGATAATTAAATAAGAATACAAAATCATACCTTTATAGCGAAAGCATGGTTGATCATAATATTCCGGTTGAACAGATCTTCAAATGGGGTTACCAGAGTCCCGGTGGTATTCCATAACTTAAAACTCTGATGAGACAACATTTCGAGAGAACTAAGAAAACTAGAATGGAGACGTCAAAACTTATGTTAGGGTTTGTGATAATCTCCTTATTTATAGGAATAGACATTGGCCAGGACAAAACTCATTTAATGTAATAATTATCTAAATTACAATTAAATATATTAATTATAATCTAATCTTTAATTACATTTTGACATAATTAAGTTAATAACCAACACTGAACATCGCGTGATGGTTGCTTGACACGGACTTTGAAGGTATGCCAATTGTTATTTGATCACTCAAAGGCTCATTAATGGTGGTAGGTTGTCTGGAGAGTGAAAGGCCATCAGATTCATTTAGTAGTTTCATACAGGCATATACACAACTCCTCCCTGTATAATGAATGCTAACCTCCACTTGGCCGGTGGGGTGTCCTTAGTGTGGTTGGGAGTAGAGGTCACCAAATGTGCTGCTAGGGTGACCGGTACTGTTTTATATAAGTTGGTGAGTTGAGTTTTGTAACTCAGCTTATCTGTTGAGTAAATGTGGGTTGAGCCAGGCTAGACCGACCCGACCTGTCAAAAAAACGAGGCGGCTCCCAACTTTCACGTATTTTGACGGGTCAACCTGTTTTGCCTATTTTTTATTATTTTTAACTTACTTTAAAAAAATTAACATAAATATAGAATAAATTTAATTGCCTAAAATGATGCATAAAAAATAAATTGTAGAAAACTAAATTCATAAAACTTAAACACTCATATAACAAATATCACTACAAAGTTCATCAGCCACAAATATTCAAGACAAAGTTCATCAGTCAAATATTGCAAGACAAAGTTCATCTGCATTTCAAATCAAAGAACAAAATGAATGTTGATAAGTCGAAGAAACATCAGGTTTGAGTGAACAAAGGTTTCAATTTTCTCCTTCAGCAGGTGCATCAAGAAACTTGCAATCCAATTCAGGGTCCATTAGAATTTAAACATAGTAACAAAAATTTAATAAATTTTATAAAAACAAAATAAAATATAATAAACTGATATATAAGCGTCAAAGAGGAGGAGGAATATTGTCTTCTTTATAAGAGTCCTCATAAAAAATATCTTCTAATGATCTTGAACTTGAAAGTAAACCTCTAATTCTTCCTTCAGCAAATTTTTCTCGAGAATCAAAGATAAAAGCAAGTGAATATAGCAAAGGAATGTTTTTCCAATACTCTAAATACTTACTCCTCTTTGCAACCACAACAACTCTAAAATCAGGATCAAACTCATTGTTATAAGGATTATGAGCCATAAGTACAAGTTTATGCAAAGGTAGAAGAGATGTAGGATAATAAAATTCAGACAAGGTATTTGTAGCCTCATAAAAAATTTCAAGAAACTTAATAATCTTCTCAATAATTGGGAGAGTGAAAGCTAAGGGTGAAAATTGAAAATAAGCGTTTTGAATGATTGTAGGATATTATAAAATTTTAAAAAATAATAAAAAATAAAAATAGGTTATACGGGTCAACCTGTTAACCTGTCGGATTGGAAATCTCAACCCAGTCTGGTCTATTTTCGAATATAGGCCAACCTTGTCTGTTTTCAATACGGAACAGGCTGGCCTGGCCTATTTTTTAAGCGGGTTAGGCTGATCCAAACCTGTATTTGTTGTGGGCAGGCTGGGTCGAATCCGTTTAACTCACCCTGTTTGGTGACCTCTAGTTGGGAGACCCATAATATCTGTATTCAAACTTTTGTTTTTTAAGCAAAATATTTTAGTATGTACATTTACACAATGCATTGATAGGTCAAAAGCTCATATGTGTTGACTAGACAACTAAATCCACAAAACTTAAACACTCATATGTGTTGAAGTATTTGTCCCATACTGGTTGTGAAACCTTAGTTGGACTATTTTAAATAGAAATTGTGAAAAGAATTCATCACATTGGGCTCAAGGTTTTAATGATGACACCCACTTTCCTAGTAAGTTGTGGGGGGGGGGGGGGGGGGGGGGGGGCTCAAGGTTTTAATGATGACACTCACTTTACTAGTAAATTAACCCCCCCCCCCACACACACACACACACACACGAGACCCGTATTATGAGCTAGATTTACTCCAATGTCTAGTGACCAGATTATGGGCCAGGCAGCCTGTGACCCATATTGATTGGTCGGGTCAGATTTCTAGTTGGTATCGGAGCCAAGGTTGAGGCCCGGATTTTTCCGCTGCGCTTATACGGTTAGAGTATTCAAGTTCGACAGAACTTGCCTAGCCGGACTTGAGGAGGAGTGTTGAAGTATTTGTCTCGTACTGGTTGTGAAGCCTTAGTTAGACTAATTTAAATAAGAATTGCACCTTGGGCTCAGTATTTTAATGATGACACTCACATTCCTAATAAATTGACCCCCGCACCCACACACACGAGACCCGTATCTATGGGCTCGATTTACTCCAAATCTTTGCGAGGTATGCATTCTCAGTTGATCTGATGCCTGTGGTTTTACAGATTTCATGATATGCATCTTTCACACTATACTCTGCTTGTGATTTTTTCTGTCATATCCATGTATCTTCTCTGCTTGGTACAAAGTAGTCTCTGTTAGCATTGTCTGCATTTCATCTACTAGAGTGAGTTCTTCTGTTGTTAGTTCTCTTGACCACGACCACGACCACAACCACATGATCACTTCACTATCTTGACTAGATTGCTTTTGTCCTATCAATGCATACTTGTCTGTTGCTGCCTGTTATAAAGTAGGGAACAAATCTGCTAGTCAATATTGTCCAAGCCAAGGGCGAGCCTAGGAATAATATTTACCCTGGGCTGAGCCTTAGAAACATCAAAATCGATCCCGAGTTGGCCTTGAAATTCCTTGGGCTCATCAAAATTGGCCCCGGGTTGGGTCCACCCTTGGTCCAAGCCATCTGTCTTCCCAGTATCATATCCATTTCCCACACTTCTTGAAATGTTGAGCCTGAACCATTATGCTATTCTTGTTAGTTTCAGGAGTTCTCTCCACCAGATTGAGTAGTGTTTTACTTGGTGATTCTGACCTCTCATAGTGCAAGCATCTGCAGATGTCTCCATATTTGGCTTCTAAGAGTTGTTTCCATAAGTCATCATTTGGGTAATTCAACATATTCCAATTCCATTTCACCAGCATGACTTCGTTGAAAACAGTGAGGTCCTTTACTCCCAAACCACCATTTGTCACATTCTGACATATATGATCCGAAGCAATCCAACATATTTTCCTTGCATTTTGTATTCCCCCTCTCCCACCCCCACCCACACCCACACACATACACAGGAACTTGCGCATCAACTTGACCATCCTTTTTCATACCATCTTAAGAGCTTTATAGACAACCATGTAATAGACTCCAAGCATTGTTAGTACAGCTTTTAGTAGAACTAGTCTCCTACCAAGACTCAAATAGTTGTGTTCCCAACTTGTGAGCTACTTCTTCATCTTGTCACGTAATGGGTTCCATAACTTTATTCTCGTTTGATTCTCACCAATAGACAATCCAAGATATTTGAAAGATATATCTTTTAGTTGACATCCAAGTTGTTGACAAAATCTGTCATTTCCGAGGCCCCAATATTGAGCCCAAACAGTCTGCTCTTGCTATAGTTGACTGTCAAGCTAATAATCAATTCGAGACATTTTATCGACTGTTTTATGGCTCTGATGTCCTAGATGGATCTATTTCCAAATATCAGCGTGTCATCTGTGTGCTGCAATTGCAATATTTGAACTTCTCCTAGGCTGTAACCCTGTAGGTTCTGTTATTATATGCCTCTTGAAGTATGTAATGTAGTGATTCTGCAACAATAAAAAATAATAGCAGAGACAAGGGATCTACAAGTCGCAGGCTTTTTTGTATTAGTCAAACATAATACACCACTAGTAATTTAACTTTTAGAAATGATAAGTGTACAATATTTTTCTACAACATATTTTAGAGCTAGCATCACTTGTTGTTTTCTTGTGGGGAAAACTTTTTAGATCAGATTCAATCCACCGGCTAGTAGTAGCTGTACAAAATGTTGTACGCCTACCATTTTTGTTTACCTTTGCTTTGTGGTTAAGTCTACCATTACCGAATTTTAGTACCAAATTTTTGCTTAACTAAAATTCGGCATATGACTTTTGCAGCAACTTTCGGTTCATACATAAATGATATCCTTATATCCCCGAAATCAAAATTTAAAATTGATTCCAGAATCAATTGAGAATTTCAATGTTCTTCAAATGAGACCTACATAACAAAAGAGATATATGAGCTTCTGATGAAAAACTCATGGGAATTGCAGCTTGCTGATTCAAACGCCAGAATTGCCTGGAACAATATGCTGCCTCTAAAAATTTGCGGATTTACATGGAGGTTGTTTCAGAATCGCTTACCAACGAGAGATAACCTTGCTGCCCGTGGAATACCCCTGCAGGATACAAATTGTCCCCTTTGTTCCTCCCACCCTGAAAGTGCACTTCATCTATTTCTGTTGTATCCAAGAACAAGTCAATTGTGGTGCCTCCTACATAATTGGACGAATATTCCAATGGTCAGCAATGCGAGCCTCCCAGAATTATTGAGGAGATATCAGCATAATCGATGGAAGGGAAGATTATGGAATACACTGTGTTAAATTACCTTCTGGAAGATATGGAAATGGAGGAATGACATTGTCTTCAACGGTAAGACTACAGCCATTGACGAAATCCTTGAGCAAATACAACTCCAACTGTGGCAAATCCTTCGTACGAGAGAGTGGATTCATTCATACACTACCTTCTCAAATTGGTATTCGGTGCCTGATATGTGTTTGAATCACGCAGCTACACAAAACTGATTGAGCTTCAGGTTGGGGGAGAAGAGTCTCTGGTTTAATCGAAATCTGTTGGGAAAGAAGAGTTACTGGAGTCATTTTCGGTTACTTCAATAGCCGAAAATAAGCCCAACTGATTGTACAAAACTGTAAAAAATACTTCAATAGCAATAGACACATTTATTTACCAAAAAAATTGAGAATTTCAATTGATATTATTTTATTTGAAGTGAGAAAAAATCGAAGAAAATTGTTTTAGATAAGAACATTTTTGTTTCGACTTTGATTACAGTCGAGGAAAAAATCTCATGTGGTCAATAGGTGTATGGGGGTGCTCAGTTCTAATCTAATCTAACATGTTATATTAACAGATAAAAAGCATATTAAAACTGAACTCCCAATCCATCTACTTGGCCACAACAACTGTAAATGTTGTCTCGTGACTCAAAACACCCATAATATATGACTCAATCCACTTACATCACAATAAAATTCATCTAAGATCCGCTTAATTGCAAAAATTTAGTACAATTTTGAGAAATTATCCATTTAAATCTCTTGTTTAGTAAGAGGATTAGGTAGGAAAATTGCTCATGCTTTTGCTAATAAGAAGAATTTATCTATTATACAAACTGCTAATGCTTTTGATGTTCTGGCTTCTGAGGAGGATAATGATGATCATGAACCTATTGAGGATGGCAGAATCACAATGGAGGAAGCACCTCAGAAACCTACTGACTTGAACCACATAAATGGTATGGCAGAAGCTGCTACAGCTCGTGAAAAAACCTCATCAGCCTCAAGATCAACCACACAATGATCTCCAGCATCAAGTCTTCCCTCTCCTGTGGTTGCAGTGAATGTAGTAACCCCCACCGCTGAGCAATCAATGAAACAATCCAGCTCCAAAAAAGCAAGCAGGCAAAAAGAAGTCAGCATCAAAAAATCCTGAAGTAGAAGCATCTATAGGAAGCAAACCCCATAATGAAACCTTAGAACAGGATAATGAACATCTTCTATTTCAGGATGAGGGCATATTGGATGTGATAGAGGAGTCAGACAACGATGATGATATGATTGATATTCCAGTTACTATGACAGATACACCTCTGTCACACCTTTAGGATGCTGATCTAGAAGATGAAAATCTTTCAAATTTTGATGCAGATTCTGTTGATGCACCAGACCCTGCCACTCTGAAAAACTGGCAAGTTGATGAGTCTATCCATCAGACAAAGAAGAAAAGGAGATATGTTAAAAAAGCCAAGGAATACTATAAAGTTTTAAATATCCAAACCAGGTCAAAAGCTACAAAACAATGATACTTTCAGCCATGATCTGGAATATCAGAGGAGTGAATAACCCTCTCACATTAGCTCGGTTGAAAAAGCTGATCAAAGTACATAAGTTGACCATTCTAGTACTACTAGAACCTATGCAAGACCAAACTCAACTATCTATAGTCATGCGCAAACTTAAGTTCTTCTCCTGTTTTGCCAATATCGCAAATACAATATGGTGCTTCTGTAAATCCAACTGGGAGGTATCAATGCATTTTGACTCGGAGCAGTTAGCACTCTTAGAGGTAAAATGCATTGCCACAGCATTTGATTTTTACTTAGGAGGTGTCTATGCAAAATATGTGAAAAATGACAGAATTCAGCTGTGGAATGATATGGCACAACAACTTAGCTCAATTCAAGATCCGACACTGGTAGGTGGAGATTTTAACATTATACTATCACCAGAAGAAAAGGCAGGAGGCCTACCTATAAATATTGGTGCTGCTCAAGATTTCCAAAATGCTATTAACATCTGCAAACTCAAAGATGCAGGTTTTAATGGCAACATTTTCACATGGTCCAACAACCAAATTGGTCAAGACAGAATCCTGCAAAGATTGGACCGTGTGCTGATATCTGAGAAATGGTTTACTGCTGCCCCACCCTGCTTTGTGACACACTTAAATAGACTTCAATCTGACCACAGTCCTCTGATCATCACAGCAGCCACCTCCACAACTCCAAAGGTTTGAAGGTTCATATTCCAGGAATTCTGGATGCTGCATCACTCTTGCAAATAGGTTATAAAGGAAACATGGGATGAACCTATTATCTCTGACAATGGTTTGTACATACTGGGAGCTAAACTAAGAAGGTTGAGATGATGGAACAAAAAGACTTTTGGAGATATCTTTCAAAATATCTGCAAGTCAGAAGACAAGCTTACAGCTCTTGAAATCAAATATGACTCCACATGCTCTCAAGAGGATAGAACTGAACTGCACAAAGAATGAGCTGCATACAAGAGGCATCTTCTAGCAGAAGAACTTTATTGGAAACAGAAATCTCGCATAAAATGGCTTAAGGAAGGAGATCAGAACACTGAATTTTTTCATAAATCTGTGTAGTTAGCAAGACATCACACAGCCACCTCCAGACTTAAAAATGAAGCAAGAATATGGATATCTGAGAAGGCAGAAATCCAAAATCTACTGGCCTCTCATTTCTCAAAACATTTAACAGCTAAACCAATAAGTCAGGATGACTCCATGTTGGAGGTAATCCCGAAGTTGATAACAGAACAAATGAATGACATGTTGAGTGCATGGACATCAGATGAAGAAGTAAAGGAGACTGTCTTTAGTCTGAGCAAGGATAGTTCTCCTAGCATTGATGGATTCACAGGAGCTTTTTTCCAATCGTGCTGGAAATTGTCAAACTGGATGTAGTGAAAGCAGTATTATCATTTTTTGCTGGAAAGGATCTAAATGGAGCTTATTCAAGCACCATTCTCTACCTATTACCAAAGGTCACCCCACCAGAATCCCGTTCTGACTATAGACCTATAAGTCTATGTAACATCATTGGTAAAATTCTCTCCAAGTTGTTGGCCAACCAAATCAGTAAAATCTTACCTACAACTATCTCCCCACAGCAAAGTAGTTTTGTCCTGGGCAGAAATATCACAGATAATATTTTGCTAGACCAAGAGATGCTTCACTACCTCAACAAACCTTTCCGAGGCAACAATGTTGCACTCAAACTTGATATGACAATGGCTTTTGACAGAGTCTCATGGTACTATCTCATTAAAGTCCTCAGAGCTTTTGGATTTGGTGAATTCATAAGTGACTGCATTTGGAGAATTATATCTAGCTGCCACTTCTCTATTTTATCAGAGGGCTCTACTCACAGCTATTTTAAATCCTCTAGAGGATTAAGACAAGGTGATCACTTATCTCCATAGCTCTTCATTATTGGAGCGGTCCTCAGCAGAAATCTAGAAAAATTGATGAACAATTTCCAAACCTATGCGTATGGTATGGTGTACCTTCAGGCTATCCAATAATTACACACCTTGCTTATGCTGATGATGCACTTATCTTCTGTCGAAGATCTAAACCTGCCCTATATGCAGTACTTGAAATTCTCCACAAATATGAAGCAGTGTCGGGTCAATTGGTTAACATACACAAGAGCAGTTTTATATCTTCTTCTAGGCTATCTGAGACCAGAACAAATCTCTTCCAACAATGGACAGGATTCTAGAGAGCTTCCCTTCCTACTATATATCTAGGAGCACCCTTGTACACAGGAAAAAAATCTCCAACCTTGTTCTCTAGCCTACTCTCAAAGCTACAAAAGAAACTAGATGGTTGGTCGTCCTCGTCTACTCTGTCCAGTGGGGGTAGGTTGATATTGATTAAACATGTACTTTCGAGTATGCCTATATTCCTCATGATGGTTCTAAGTCCCCCTTCTGAAGTCATTAAAACTATAGAATCGCTACTGGTAAGCTTTTTCTGGGGCTGGACAGATGCCAAAAAAATATCAGTGGAAGTCTTGGGCTAATATCTGTCTACCTCTTGCTGAAGGAGGTTTGGGATGCAGAAATTTACGTGATATAGACAAGGCCTTTAGCATGAAACTGTGGTGGAGACTGACACAACATAACAGCTTGTGGTCAGACTTCATGCTCAGAAAGTACTGCTCTAATTTGGATCCTACCACTGCAGCACACAAAGCTTCAGACTCTCACTGCTGGAAAAGAATTCTATCAGTTAAAAAGATTATGCTACAAAATACTTTCTGGATCTTGGGAGTAGGGGACTGCAGTTTCTCCTCAGATGACTGGCATGGACTTTTACGGCTTAAACAGACATTACATCCATTCCTAAGCAACATGCAGGTCAAAGACTTCTGGTTGAACAATGAATAGAATGATCTTATGCTTAGAAGCTACACTCCTCCACAAATCTGCTCAATTATTGAAGCCATCCCCATATATTTAGACGAGCCAGATCAAATGATATGGAAACCAAAGGAGGATGGGAATTTCTCAATTAAAACTGCATGGAGCCAAGTCAGAACGAGAAAGGAAAGTAATATTAACTTCCAATGGATGTGGGACAGCAACATCCCCATAGAAATCAACATTTTTATGTGGAAAATATTGCACCGCATTGTGGCAGTTGATCAACATAAGGAAACGAGGAATCTCCATTGCCTCTAGATGCTCCTGTTGTATCACAGCAGGACATATTGAAACTGCCAAACATCTTCTATCAGCTGGAGAACTTGCAGCACCAGTTTGGTCTTTTTTTGAGAACATGATGCAAATATCGCCCTCCTCAGGCAACCTTGCACACAGACTGGAGGCTTGGCTGGTTGGTACAAACAACAGGACTCTAGTTTTCCTCAGGAGACTGATACCTATGGTGATATGTTGGGAAGTCTGGAAAATGAGATGCAACATCCGTTTTAACTCAAGTCTGCGAAACTCGCAGGAGATTATACAATCATCCACCAAATTGATTCGAGACATTCTGTAGGGAGGCAAATATTTCCAACCTGCAACCATTCTAGGACAGCATATTATACAACAACTGGAACTTTCTCTCCCAAGGAAACCATGGGCCAGCATTAAGCAGATAAGATGGATGCCTCCACAGGCCTCCATTATTAAACTGAATGTAGATGGAAGCTTTACTGGAACTTCAGCAAGGCAAGGAGGTGTATTTCGCACTGATCAAGGGGATGAGCTGCTCTCCTTTTTTTCTAGTTGCAGCTGCAACACATACATAGAAGCAGAGGCCCAAGCCTTGGTCACAGGACTCCAATTAGCAGAGCAGAAACACTTTCAATATCTAGAAGTACAAACTGACTCTTTGTTACTAGTCAATGGACTTTTGCAGGTCGAAAAAGCACCATGGAAGATAAGACAGCAGCTTAAAGAAATCAACAAGCAGAAGGAACATTTCCTAGCATGCTATATAATGTTGGAAAGGAAAGATTTAGAAGATAAGAAGAGATTTGGGGATATTCCCAAATCTCTCCCTGATTTCCAGGGATTACCATAATTCCAGGAATTACCTTTCTTATGTACTGCCTATATATATGTGTAATTTGTACAGTGAAAAGACATAAGAAAAAGGAGGGAAAGCGGAGAACAAGATCTCTCCCGTGGAGTAGGAATTTCTTCCAAACCACGTAAATCTCGTGTCTCTTTTACATATTTACAAAACAACATATAACACATTTCTATAGAGAAACCAACCAGG
The DNA here is from genome assembly GCA_025802335.1 of Pinguicula primuliflora. NCBI lineage: Eukaryota > Viridiplantae > Streptophyta > Magnoliopsida > Lamiales > Lentibulariaceae > Pinguicula > Pinguicula primuliflora. Next base: position 12,575 of record JAOYMZ010059595.1, read on the forward strand.
CAACGGATTATCTAGCGAGGAAAGGATCAACACAAGCTCATAGCAACCTGATTATAATGGAGCAACTCCCGGATGAACTACAAGCAATCTTGCAGCAGGACAAAATCAATACATACTCCAGAAAACAAAGGAGCTGAAATGGACTCACAACATTTTATACAAATCCATATTTCTATGGCCCCATTTACTGCAGATGATTCAGTTTGATTACGGTAGTTTTAGCGTTCCGTAACGACCGTAATCAAACTGTGGAAACTATTTACTGCGAGTCTGATTTGGAGCGTTATTTTCGGTCAAACCTCTCGAATCCCAGTTTTTTTGTCAGTGGTTTGATTGCCAGCGCTATTTCTATCCCCGAAAACAAGTGTGATTTCGATCGTTACAAATTACATGGACTGTTTAATTACCAAAAACCCTTCCCTCCTCGTTCATATCTTCCGATCACTGAAATTTTTTTCACTCTTCGTTCTCGCCTCTAAAATCATCGAAATTTTTCCCTCCTTCTTCATCTCAGTTTTGACGAGCAATTGGTTTCCCTCCTCAGTCATTTCTCA
>JAOYMZ010059606.1:0-13127 GCA_025802335.1 Pinguicula primuliflora
AAACAATACATAATTATATTACATATATGCTCAACGTTGGAATTAAATCCAACTATGTTGAGAATAATCCCAACAGGATTCGTATCATCCTCTCCTCATACAGAAATATATTGCAGAATTTCTTATTGAGGATGAGCTACTTTTTACGATTGTGGTGGCGTAACTTTTATTTCAATTTGTATTTATTTTATGTGTATTTCATTTAGATTGAACCATGTATGACAAATATTTGCATGACAGATCTGGATTCAAGAAGTTGTGCAACTTACTTGAACCCCACTTTAAGATGACCTCAAGGATGACAGCTTCACGTGATTGCATGAGTGTTTACCTTTCTGAGCACAACTTATTGAAAGAACAACGATTAGAGCTGGACCCGACAACGAATACTTGGACGTCAATTCAAAATACTAATTACATGAGTGCCAAAACACATTTTATTGACTCTAATTGGATGCTGCATAAAAAGATTTTAAGATTTCGAAAGATAAGTGACCATAAGTGCGTATCCATTTCAAAGGAGCTCGAAGAGTGCATGATGGATTGAGGCCTTGATAAGGTGCTCACAATCACTATTGATAAAGCTAGTAACAATGATACTGCGTTGGAAAATTTGAAAGAATGACAATTGATTAAGTTTGGGGAGGTGGTAGGTGGAACTATTGGCCAACATGCAAATCTGCACATGAGATGCGCTGCACAAATCCTGAATCTTGTTGTACAAGATGGATTGAAAATGGTTAATTCCTCCGTGCAAAAGATGAGAGCAATGGTGAAGTTTGTTAAATGTTCACCAAAAAGAACTGATTTTTTCAAGAAATGTGTTGCCAAGGCAAGTTTGGGAGCAGGTTGTGGTTTTCTGCAGATGGATGTCCCCACAAGGTGGAATTCAACCTACATCATGTTAGTATCTATGCAAAAGAATATGAAAGCTTTGAGGAGATGTTGGACGATGCAGACGAAAGTTTGTTTGCTGACTTGACCGAGACTAAGGAAAAGGAAAAAGAACTAGTGAGATTTCCAACGAGGTAACAATATTTTTCCAAAGTCTATACACAATAAGGTTTCTGCAAATTTTTTACAAATATTTTACATATGTACAGATATGATTGAGACCGCATCAACAAATTCATTGAGTTTCTCCGACTATTTCATGAAATCACATTGAGATTTTGTGCATCAAAGACATGTAGTGCACATATTTTTTTCACTAAATTAGAAAATATCAAGTAGTAGTTGGATCAATTTATTGGAAATATGAACCCCACTATTTCATCAATGGCCCGAATAATGCAAGTCAAATATGACAAATATTGGGGAGAACTTACAGGTGACAACCCGAAGATTATACTAAATAGGTACTATTTAATATTCTTTCCTTCGTCTTTTATATATAAAGATATTATTAATATTGTCTTCAATATTAATAAATTTTTAATCGTCGCTACTGTCCTTGAACCAAAATACAATTTTTTTGGTTCCAATTCTATTTCAAAAAGTATTTGGACCAGCATAAGGGTGACAAAGCTCTCGAATTGGTGAGACAGACAATATGATCACATTTTGATGAATATCAAAAGATTTATGGTAACTCTTCCACTAGGAGAAGTAGTTTGACTATTTGCTCGATGGATCCCATTGATGGCGGGTATGATTCTTACATGGCTGAAGTAAGGCCTAAGGGTACATATAATGAGTTAGATAGATATCTCATGGAAAGCTCCGAGCATCGAAACAGCAAGTATTACATTTAAAATTGATGGAAGATGCATGAGTCTAGATTTCCCATCCTGGCCAGGATGGCAAGAGATGTGCTTGCGATTCCAATCATAATTGTACCTTCCGAGACCATTTTTAGTACTGAAGACCGTGTTTTAAATGTTTTTAGAAGTTCTTACGCACCCAAGACGGCAGAAGGATTGATTTTGACTCAGAATTGGTTGAAAGAACATATTGACATCGAGTCTTTAAGTCAAAATGATGAGACAGAGTATCCAATTACTTATGAGCTTGATGAAGGTAATTACAATAATATTGCATAATAAATTTATGATTAGTTGTTTGACATTTCTATTTAAATTCATACACATTATTTTTGTAGTTATGGAACCTGATAAAAAAGGCACAATTTAAGTGATTGGTAGACTAGTCATTCATGATAATGTAAGGTAAGTTGTAAGGTATGTAATTTTTTGTATTTAAATTTACTTATGGGCCTGCTGGGCCGTGAGTGTGCAATGTGGGCCAAGAGGTAAATTAGTTTCCCGCCGCACAGTGAAATACAAGGAAAATAAATCTTGCTCCCGTCAACGCTCTAGGGCTAATCTCACTTCTTATTTTAGAGTGTACCGTTGCCGCAAGGAGAGAAGAGTGAAGGATGGAGAGCCATGGCGACTTACTTGCGACGAGAGCTTAGGAGACTACGAAGGTAGGTAATCCGGATCTAAGGTGTGGGGTGGGAGTGGGTAGAGCTCTCGGTTACTCCCTCTCAATCTGAGCAGTGTATTGCTCATGGTGAGGAGGGTGTAATACTGACTCGAGACTGGAGTAGCGGCTCGTAGACCTCGGCCTCGAGATGCTACGTTGAGCATGTTAAGTGGTCTGTGTCTTACGTGTTTCTTACCTGCCTGTGCTTTGCTGGTTATGTGAAATGTTGATGTGTGAAATATGTGCGAACGGAGGGACACCGAGCGTGTAGGAGATGTTGGCGTCATCGTGTGTGTGATGGACATGTGCTGTGTACAATGTCAGACAGTAGATGCATTTCTAAAATGGTGGATGTGTGGGATGTGGAGATGAGGTGGATGTGTGAAAACGGACCTCTGTGGCTCGTGAGATTAGCCTTTGTGGCTGAGGAGGTTGTACGGATGCCTTTGTGGCGCTGCAGTTGGTGCTGTTGTGGCTTTGTGCTAAGGTGGGCACTGATGTCGATGGGCAGTGGAGCTGTGCTGCTGCCCAGTATGGGCGATACCCTGGTTCCTTGCTGCTGTTGGAACAGAGGCTGGTTGAGGAAGCAGGGACTTGCGATGTTTGTATATGTGCCGTATGTGTAAATATTGTATTGCAGATGGTTAAGTCTTAAGATTTGTAGTATGCTGTCTTGAGGATATAATGTGAATGGTTGTTGTCTAAATGTACAAATGAGAAACTGCACGTTTTAGTTCACTACCTTACTTTGTCATTGTGAAATATAAATTGAATTCAAGAGTAAGGGTTGGTTCTGGTTGACCAGTAAGCCCCGTGAAGGGGAGGGTGCAAGATGAAATGAAATACACAGGTGTGTTGCGCTTGAAGGAATGGTAACACGGTCATATATTCATGATGGGTGTTACTGATTCTTAAATCTACCTAGTTGTTTTGTGATGAGTATTTATGTGATGTAGATGTCTTATTTATTATTTGTGAGAACACCTAAACATTTGGATACCTACTGAGCTTTCAAAGGAAGCTCGCAACCTATTTGATTATGTGTGCAGAGGCTGACCGTGGGGATAAATGCAGTTGAGGATCATTAGAGCCGTTCAAGCCACACGCAGGGATTATCTAAGTAGTTTAAATATCTTTTGAACTCAAGCATGAACGTGTACTTTGGTGTTATGTATTAAGACATGTGTGAAGGATGGTTATGTTAAGGAATTTTGTAAGACATTCGGTTAAGCTATTATTTGGGAAAACCTTTCTTCTTATTCTTATTTCTGTAAATTATTGATTTGGGCTCGAGTACGACTCTAAAGTTGTACTGCCCTAACGAACTTGATAAAATTTAAATAAACGAAAATTCGAGTTCGTTACATTTGGTATCGGAGTCGGGTTTCGTTTTAGCATTGGTGTTAGGGGAGGATATTATGTGGAGTCAACGGAATGAGTTATTTGATTATAATGAGTCACATATGAGAATGACTTAATCTGTGATTGCATGTTATGCCTCTCAGGAGAAGTTGCGCTGACAGGTAGCGACAAGTGAGGTTCATTTGCCTGTTGTTGGAGCGAACGAGGGGGCCATGCTTCCATGCCTATGGTTCCACTAGCGGTACCTGTGGTAGCACCACCATTAGGGGTACGAGTAGAGACCTCGGTGCCTGAGTCATCGATGTCATGGGCGACGCTGCTGGCAGCAATGCTACGCACCCTTGCTGCACTAGCTACAGCAGTTGCGACTGGAGCTACTTCACCCCCGACCACAGGCAACGATTCTTCAATGTCAGTGGGAAGATCTGTCAAGCTATCGGGGTGTGCTACGAGTTCAGTAGCATCCGATGCACAAGCTGAGGATGCTGAGACATGGCTAAAGAGGTTTGAAAGGAATATGCGTACACGTGAGACTCCAGAAGAGCAAAAGGTGGATCTGGTTACTCAGTATCTAGGGGGACGAGCATTCGATTGGTGGGATAATATTACACCGGGTCTAGCAGAGCGAGGACCTCTTAGTCGGAAGATCTTTTATGATGGCTTCCGGGGTCACTGCATACCGTTGGCTTGGAGGACTCAGCAGATGTGGGACTTTGAGCATTGTGCTCAGCAGCCAGGGGAGACTGTGATGAAGTTCAGCGAGAGGTTTCATAATCTAGGAAAGTACTCCCTCGTACCATAGACGATCCAGAGATGAAGATGGCGCATTTCATTGGTGGATTGCATGATTCGTTCCAGGTTGCACTTAATGGCGTAATTACTGATAACTTTGACCTTCTACTGAATGTTGCGGTGAAGATGGAGCCTAAGCTGGATCGTCAGGATGGGATACAAAAGAGGGCACAATACACTAAGGCAAGTACAAAGGCACCGGTCCCTCCTCCACGACGACTCCCCCCCCCCCTGAGTGTTCGTACGTGGGTAGTGGGCCCTGGAGGCTATGTGGACAATCGTCAGTGTTTCAGTTGTGGGAGGAAGGGGCATTTGCAGGCTCGCTGCCCTAATAGGACTATTCCGGTGGCCCTTCAGAATGAGGCAGCACCACGACTACCACTGCCACCACCACCACCACCATCAGGGAGGGCTAGAGTCTTCGCCATCACCCATGAGCAGGCTGAGGAGAGGCAAGAGGAGGTTATCACAAGTATTTTTTGTTAAATTGTTGTATTGTGTGAGGGACATTGTGTCACTTCTATGATCTAGGAAGGGAATGTGGGGGATTGGTGGTAGGGTGATAAACTTTATGAATTTCCTTACTTACTACAGTTCTTGGTCAGGTAATCTGAGTATATATGATAACATGGCTTATGCCATGTTTGATTATGGTGCTACTCGATCCTTTATTTTGGAGCAGTTTGTTGACAAGGTGAAAGCACCCATGAGTCCACTAGCGGTGTGTTGCTTGGTTTCTACCCCATTACAAAAGACGATGATGGCCACGAAGTACACGCCACAATGCCCAGTTTTGATAGGAGACAAGGCTCTCACGTCAGATATTACCATATTGGAGATATAAGAATTTGATCTCATCTTGGGCATGGATTGGTTAGCCGCCAACTATGCGCAGATTGATTGTCGAGATAAGAGTGTGTTGTTCCAGTTGCCTGGAGACTTTCGTTTACTTACCAAGGCGCACGATGGAAGTGGGTTCACGGCCGTAAGGAGTTGTTGTCAGCCATACAGGCGCGGCGGTTTGTACATTGGGGGCATGATGCATATTTGGCATTTTTGTTCAGCACCCCAGGACAGGAGAAAAAAATAGAAGAGATACCAATTATGCGGGAGTTTTCGAAAGTGTTCCCTGACGAGCTCCCTCACTTACCACCGAATCAGGAAGTGGAGTTTGGAATAGACTTGGTAGTTGGGGTGGCCCCAATATCTAAGGCCCCCTATAGAATGGCACCTAAGGAGTTAGCAGAACTGAATATAAAATTATAAGAACTCATAAATCGAGGCTAGATAAGGCCGATTGTGTCTCTTTGGGGCACTCTGGTGTTATTCGTATGAAAGAAGGATTTCACTACGCGCTTGTGCATTGACTATCAGGAACTCAATAAGGTTACAGTTCGAAATCAGTACCATTTGCCCTAAATTGATGACATATTTGATCAACTATCCGGAGCGTGTATCTTCTCCAAGATAAATCTGAGGCCCGCTATTGCCAAATGAAAGTGAAGAAAGAGGATGTGTGCAAAATAACATTTCGAACGCGATATGGGCACTTTGCGTTCCTAGTTATGCTTTTTTATTTGACCAATGCCCCTGCCGTGTTTATGAACTTGATGAATCGGGTATTTCATTCGTATTTGGACCAGTTCGTTATTATCTTCATCGATGATATACTGATGTACTCCCCGAGTGTTGAGGCTCACGAACAACACCTAAGGATAGTACTCCAGAGTCTTTGGGAGGAGTTGTTGTATGCCATGTTTTCGAAGTGCGAGTTTTGGATCGAAGAGGTGGCCTTCTTGAGTCATGTTATCTCAGGCGATGTTGTAGCAATGGATCCGAGTACGATTGAATCTATTAGGATGTGGCCTATGCCGAAAATAATGGGGGAAATTCGTAGCTTCCTCGGCTTGTCAGGGTATTACCGAAAGTTCATTGATGGATTTTTCAAATTGGCCCGACCACTTACAAGGCTCACTCTGAAGGGAATCAAATTTCAGTGAGACGATTCATGCACTTAAGGATTTGAAGAATTGAATGAAAGGTTGACGACCACACCTATTCATACATTGCCTAGAGAGGGGATGGATTACGTGGTGTATCGATGCTTTCAAGAATGGGCTCGGGTGCGTATTGATGCAGGACGAGAAAGTAATTGCCAATGCATCACGACAATTGAAGGTGTATGAGAAGAATTATCCCACTCATGATTTGGAATTGGCAGCGGTGGTGTATGCGTTAAAGATATGGAGGCATTATTTGTATGGGTCAAAATGTATTATCTAAACTAATCACAAGAGTTTGCGCTACCTCTTCATGCAGAAAGAACTCAATATGCATCAGTAGCGTTGGATGGAGTTAATCAAGGATTACGATATCGATATTCAGTACCATTTGGGTAGGGCCAACCGGGTGGCAGATGCCCTTAGCCAGAATGGAGATGCTGGGATGTTGTCGATGTTGGCACAAGAGTGGAATAGCTTAGAGTTGGAGGTGGTGGACTCTATCTCGACACAAATGGCGGCCTTATGCGCTGAGCCTAGTCTCTTGGGTCGAATTCGTGAGGCATAGATGAGGGATATAGGCATACAATAGGCCTTGAAAGCCACAGTGGGAAGTAGGACTAAACATCAACTTACACCCAATGGCCAAGTATTGAAATTCTGCAGGACCTGGATATCGGATGACCTGGTATTGAAGGACATCATGAACAAAGCTCATAAGTCTCGTACTAGCATCCATCTTGCAATCACCAAGATGTATCAGGACTTGAAGAAGACATATTGGTGGCCTAACCTGAGGCATGAAGTGGCTGAGTATGTAGCGAAATGTATGACCTGCCAGCAGGTAAAGGCGGAGCACCAGCGATCAAGAGGTGAGATGCATCCCCTAGAGATTCCTTTGTGGAAGTGGGAGCACATTACCATGAACTTTGTAGCAGTGTTCGAATAGTCGCTAAGCGGAAGCGGTTCGTTCAAAGCCAAAAAATGCCCAGGCTGCACAAAAAAAACTATTTTTTTCGCTTAAAAATATTATAAAACATATTATTTCAAAATTTTAAAATAAACTCAAGAATTGCCAACATAAGAATCCTATATCTCTATAGTAGGATAGAAATAAGAATTCCTTAATGTGTTTTCTACTCCCCACCCCCCTCATATTTATAGACTAAAAAGTGGAATACATTTTTCTTTTTCCAGTGTGGGACTTTTGGGAGTGAGAATCCCATTGTCCCACACCGGAAGTTGCAAGGAAAAGGCTCAATGTTTTGTAAATGAATATAAGGGCCTCTCCATATATTTTCCTGCATCAAATGTAATCATTATTTTATGGTTTTGAATTTGGGTTTTGCATAAAACTGAAGCCCAAGTCTGATTAAAAATGAGTCATAAAATTTTTCCGTAATGCCGATGCTTCGGTGCCCATTGCGGCGGCCTCGACGCCCAAACAACCCAGTGGGCTGCCCCAGGCCAAAGCATTGCGCTTTCGAGTTTATGACCGCCTAGGCACCGGGGCAACCGCTTTCTCGAACACTGCTTTGTAGTGGGATTACCCTTGACTACTACGAACCATGATGCCATTTGGGTGATTGTTGACAGACTGACGAAGTGCGCACACTTTTTACCCATGAGACTCAAGTATAAGGTGAGTCGGTTAGCCGACTTGCACGTCGAGCATGTTTTGAAATTGCATGGTGTACCCCTGAGTATTGTGTCGGACCGAGAGCCAAGATTTGCTTCCAAATTCTTGCATAGTTTACAAGCAAAACTGGGCACGGAGTTATGATTCAGCACCGCTTATCACCCACAGACTAATGGGAAATGAGAGAGGACCATTAAGATGCTAGAGGACATGTTGCGTGCGTGTGTGCTTAACTTCAAAGGGGACTGGGAACAATATCTTCCGCTAATAGAGTTTGCTTACAATAACAGTTATCACAGCAGTTTGGGTATTGCACAATATGAGGCCCTGTATGGATGTCGATGTAGATCACCGCTCTACTGGGATGAAGTAGGAGAGAGACACATTTTAGGACCAGAGCTAGTACAGCTTGCAAAGGAGAAAGTCGTCGTCATCCGCAAGAACCTACAGAAGGCCCAAGACCGTCAGAAAAGTTGGGCGAATTTGAGACGACAACCCTTGACACTATAGGTAGGGAGCAAGGCATTCCTACAGGTGTCTCCGACAAAAAGAAATAAGTTTGGAAAAGGAGAGAAGTTGAATCTGAGGTACATTGGACTGTACGAAATATTGGGCAAGGTTAGACCGGTTTCCTATCAGTTGGCACTACCCCCAGCTCTCTCGAGAATGCATAATGTATTTCATGTATCTTAACTTCGCCGATACGTTTGCGACCCAAGTCACGTATTGGAGATAGAACGGTTTCCTGTTACGGAAGATTTGAGCCAAGTGGAAGAGCCGATGAGGATTTTGGACATCAAGGAGGTGAAGCTTCGGAAACGAAGTGTTCCTTATGTGAAAGTGCAATGGAGCAACTATTCGAAAGAAGATGCGACATGAAAAATGGCTCAGGATATATATGACGCATGTCCACAATTGTTTGATTCGTCTGTGGTGCAAGTCTCGAGGACGAAACTTCTCGACAAGAGGGAAGACTGTAAGGTATGCAATTTTTTGTAATTAACCCAAATAAAACCCAAACTAAATTGATCGGCCTACTGGGCCGTGAGTGTGCAATGTGGACCAATGAAGCCCAACCCAAGAGGGAAATTAATTTCCCGCCGCACAGTGAAATGTAAGGGAAATAAATCCCGCTCCCATCAACACTCTAGGGCTAATCTCACTTCTTATTTCAGAGTGTACTGCCACCGTAAGGAGAGAAGAGTGAAGGGTGGAGAGCCACGCTGACTTACTTCTGACAAGAGCTTAGGAGACTACGAAGGTAGGTAATTCGGATCTAAGGTTTAGGGTGGGAGTGGGTAGAGCTCTCGGTTACTTCCTCTCAATCTAAGCAGTGTCTTGCTCATGGTGAGGAGGGTGTAACAGTGGCTCAAGACTGGAACAGGGGATCACAGACCTCGGCCTCGAGATGCGAGGTTGAGCATGTTAAGTGGTCTATGTCTTACATGTTTCTTACCTGTCTGTGCTTTGCTGGTTATGTGAAATGTTTTTGTGTGAAATATGTTCGAAGGGAGGGGCATCGGGGGTTGTGTAGGAGAGGCCGATGTCGCTGTGTGTGTGATGGACATGTGCTGTGTACAATGTGGGACAGTAGATGCGTTTCTAGTTGTGGGAAACTGTTGTGGTTTATGTTGTGGGAAACTGTTGTGCTTAGGAGGTTGTATAGACGCATTTGTGGCATCGTAGGTTGTGCTGTTGTGGCTTTGTGCTGAGGTAGGCATCGTTGTCGATGAGTAGCGGAGCTGTGCTGCTGCTCGGTATGGGCAATATCCTGGCTCCTTTTGCTGTCTGTTTCCTTGCTGTGGCCGGAACAATGACTTGATATGTTTGTATATGTACCGTATGTGTAAATATTGTATTTCAAATGGTCATGTCTTGAGATTATTAGTCTGCTTTCTTGAGGATATAATGTGAATGGTTGTTGTCTAAATGTACAAATGAGAAACAGCACGTTTTAGTTCACTACCTTACTTTGTCATTTTGAAATATAAACTGAATTCAACAGTAAGGGTTAGTTCTAGTTGAGCAATAAGCCCCGTGAAGGGGAGGCTACAAGATGAAATGAAATACACAAGTGTGTTTCCCTTGAAGGAATGGTAACACGGTCATATGTTCATGATGGGTGTTACTGACTATTAAATCTACCTAGTTGTTTTGTGATGAGTATTTATGTGAAGTAGATGTCTTATTCATTATTTGTGGGAACACCTAAGCATTTGGATACCTAATGAGCTTCCAAAGGAAGCTCACAACTTATTTGATTATGTGTGCAGAGGCTGATCGTGGGGACGAACACGGTTGAGGATCATTAGAGGCGTTCAAGCTGCACACAAGGATTATCAAAGAAGTTTAAAATCTTCTGAACTCAAGCACGAACGTGTACTTTTGTGCTATGTATTAGGTTGTCCGCAATCACGAAGTAAGTTTCCTCCCTTTTTACCTACTCCTATCACATCAATCCACTTTTTTCTCACTTCACATCATCTTTTCTACACTCATATTTTCTCTCTCCAATCTATCCTCCATAATCCACAACCATAGAAGGAAATTTCCACCCCTACAATTTTATTATTATTATTTTATAATTTATTTTAATATACTTAATTAAAATAATAAGATATTATATTATTATATATATTAGTATTAATTAATATAGTATTTTTTTTATTATTAAATTGTTATTTGATTTTAAATATTAGAAGGAAAGTGGGTACACTTTCCTCCATCCATTTTCCATGGACAACACAATGGGTTGTCCATGGAAAAAGGAAACTTCCTCCAACAATGGGTGACCTGCACCTTGTTAGTGTAGGGAAAGGGGAGAAAGTTTCCATGTGGTTGGGGAAAGCCTTACAAAATGTGTGAAGGATGGTTATGTTAACGATTTTTGTAAGACATTCGGTTAAGCTATGATTTGGGGAAGCCTTTCTTCTTGTTCTTATTTCCGTAAATTATGGATTTGGGTTCGGGTACGACTCTAACGTTGTACTGCCCTAATGAACCTGATAAGATTTAAAGAAACAGAAATTCGAGTTCGTTACATAAGTTGTGAATTTAACTTTCTTACATTTTTTTTGAATCTCTTATGGTACTTATGACTTTCTTTTCGTTCGGTAAGCAGTTGCGTTTGATTCAAACAGTAGATGCAATCATGTGTTGAAATTTATTGTTCGAATGAGATGAATGGATGCCATTTACTGTTATTTTCACGACGTTTCTGGTTCCTATCGTTTTATCTGGATTAGTAAGTTTCATATGAAATTTATCAGCTGAAAGAGGTTATAATGGCTTTTGTGATATATGGGTTGGATCAGTCGGCTTTTAATGTTTACAAAGGCATACTCTTTGACCCGTGGGATTGGTTATAGCAATTCGGCCTTCATCAAACAAACATGTCATAATATAATATTCAGTAGAAATTCGTACCTTTTGCTGTTAACTCTAATCTGTTTGTGGTACCACTGATGTAAACCAGTTGGGGCATACTTTCATTGTGTTTGACTACATACTAAAATGTTCCAGGAACTTGTATGAATTGGATATCGAAAAATGTTTTTTGTTATGGATTGTTATTATTTTTTAATTTAGAACCGGGTACGGATATTACCCGGACTCAGATTCGGATATCGGGTACCCGAACCCGATTCGGGTACCTTTTTTAAATACCCGATATTTTGGGCCCGGGCCCACGTATTTACTATCCGGACCCGAAACCCGAATGTACAGTCCTATTACTTCTTTCAAATTGTCTTAGATCAATTAATGGCATGTGTTACCTTTTCAACATATGCTAGTGATCCTCAACTTATATGGCACATGTTGCAATTCCTTTGTTGGGTCGAATGTTGCAATTCCATTGTTCGTCGAATTTTGCAATTCCATCGTTCTCCGAACGTAGCAATCCATTGTTGGCCGAACGTTGCAATCCATTTGGTTCTACTGGATGGTATTCATTTTGTTCAAAGGAATGTTGCATTTCATTTTTGTTCGACGGAATGGTGCATTTCTTTTGTTCTACAAAATGCTGCAATTCATTATGTTCAACGGAATGTTGCATTTGATTTTGCTCGACAGAGTTTTACAATTCATTTTGTGAGGGGAGTGAGGAATTTTTTTTTGGTAAGTAGAGTGAGGAATTCATTTTTTGAAAGTTTGCACATAACTACCATATATGGGGTTGCTTTCATTACGCATACGTTATATTTCCTTCTTTATTTATTATCGTCCTTATTTTCCCTTTTGAAGTATTGATAAGGCAGTTTATGCTATTGCTCTCCAACCTGCATTGCCATTACTTCACTTTGAGTATGACAACTTCAATGGCATTTAAATTTAAATCAGTATGGGACAAATTCTAACACTCTCTCCCAAATCTAATTAGGTAAATTATGTTGGACTTGGACAACAACACGGATAATGTTCAATTGGGTCAACTCCTATTATGGGATCAATACTCGGGATTTTCCCAAAAACAATTACGAGGACCTCAGAAACAATCATCAAGACCTCCTGAAACAATGCCCAAATTGGGCCAAACCTCCCATGAGCCCATTGGGCCAAGTCACTTCGGACTTTCCCGGAAACACCCTCGGGCCTCAGATCGCCCGCTCCGATACCATATAGTGAAAATAAGTATAAAGAGACACGGATTTTACGTGGTTCAGCAAATTGCCTACTCCACGAGAGAATGTTTTATCCTTTGTTTTTCTTGTCTTTTCATCATGAGGCACACACATATATATAAGAGTACAAGGGTAGAGGGGGGATAGGATTGAATTCCTACAATCAAAGGATTGTTAAAGAGTAATTGTCCCACACCGAAAGTGTAAGTGTGAGACAAGGAGATTAAATAGGAATGTGGGCGTCACCATTAAAACCTTGAGCCCAAGTTAATTGATTCTCTATTT
>JAOYMZ010059617.1:0-13127 GCA_025802335.1 Pinguicula primuliflora
GTGGATCTGACCTTTGCTTTATGCACTGTATTATAACTTGATAGTGTATGCTTGCACTCTAGACATAGATCACTGAAAATATATCTACCAAGTTTTTGGCGCCGTTGCTGAGGAACGAGTTTTCACAGCAATCTCATGCTAAGCCTCAACTCCATCACACTCAAATAGGTGAGGGTTTCTCTCTTTGATGGAGTTGGAGCAGATCATTATGGTGTCTCATTTTGGCTTACATGCATCGTAGACAGTGTTCTATGCCAAGCCTGAATGAAGGATTGAGGTGATCAATTGCTCAAGACCCTTCTTTTTGTGTCTTTGCTAGCCACTGTCTTCTTTAAAATTTGTGATCAGCTCGTTCTTTAGTCTTTGATTGCGGATCTTCATATGAGCCTCATGAATTTTCTCCAGGTTTCTCTTTTGCCTTGAAAAATTGGATTCAGACCTCATTTTGATCTTCAAGGAGGGAATTTAGATTGTGTATTTGACAGTTTTGCTGTTTAGGTGCACCCCTGATCTTCTTTTGGGATACTTTGAGTCCTTCGTTGGATGTTTGCCTTGAGCTTTGTAACTTCTTCTCTTGTCAGCTTTCTTTGAGCTTTTGCTAGCTTTTCTATCTGATGGCAAGGTCAAGAGCAAGTTCACCATATCACCTCATTCGAAAACAACTAGAACCCATGTCTCTCTCTTCCCCCATATAAAAGTATGAACACTTAGCTTTGGATCACCACTATACTCATGCATCACCTCCATTCATTTCTATGAAGAGTTCAAATTTGTCTCCAAAATAAGCATAGATAAACCACAAGTCACAAATGTAGGAGCATACATAGTTCAACACTTACCCAATCGAGTAGTAGTGAGCAAAAAAATGGGGCTAAAATTTTATCAACCAGCAGAACAGGTAAACGAAATTCATATAGATCATGTTATGCTACATACCCCTGCCCCACACATAAAACTTGACTTGTCCTCCAATGAAAACAGATGCAAGGACACAAATTATAGAGTTTATGCCCAAGGAGGTAAGGAGCAATACAACCTGGTGTGATGCTTCAAAACTTGTGAATTCTAGTCTTCTTGCTTGAGTGACTGCTCCTAGGGATCTCGTCCTACACTTAGTGTGAACTGCAACTTGCTTGTTTTATCATGCTTAAAAAAGAAAGTTAGAAAACAGAAGGAAAAACACTAAAAAACTAAAGTACCTAGGTTGGGTTGTCTCCCAATAAGCTCTCAGTTTATGGTCTCCAGATAGACCTCTGCTTCTTTATTTCACTCCTTGAAGCACACAACTTCCTTTCTCTTCTCAAGGTCTTTAGGTGAAGTGTAGAGTTTCAGTCTATGTTCATTCACCTTGAAAGCATGACCTTCTGAATTTTTTAACTCCATAGAATCATAGGGATACCACTTGACAACTTCAAAAGGGCCTAACCATCTACTCTTGAGCTTCCTTGGATAGAACTTCAGTCTTGAGTTGAAAAGCAGCACCCGCTGACCTTCTTGGACAGTTCTACAATGGATCTGTTCGTAATGCCAAAGCTTGGTCTTTTCCTTATAGATCCTGGAGTACTCATAGGCATCATGCCTCTATTCATCCAACTCAGACATATGGACCAAACTCTTAACTCCTACCTCAGCCAAATCCATGTTCAAATGCTTCATTGCCCAATAAGCTTGTGCTCAAGCTCCACAGGAAGGTGACATGACTTTCCATAGACCAATCTGAAAAGTGAAGTGCGAATAGGGGTCTTGAAAGCAGTCCTATATGCCCACAAGGCATAAGAAAGCTTTGCTACCCAATCTTTTCTTGAAATACCCATTGTCTTCTCCAAAGTCAATTTGATATCTATGTTAGATAACTCATCCAAGCCATTGGTTTGAGGATGATATGGAAGAGACACCTTGTGCTTCAGTCCATACTTAGAGAGCAAGTTCTCAAACAACTTGATGCAGAAAAGAGATCCATCATCACTGGTGATATATCTTGGAGTTCTAAAATGTGCAAAGATTTTTTGCTTGAAGAACTTAACAACCACAGTAGCATCATTTGAATGAGTAGAGATGGCCTCTACCCACCTTGGGACATAATCCACACCAACTAGAATGTATAGCTGCCCCTGGCTTGGAGTGAAAGGTCTCATGAAGTCTATGCCCCATACATCAAATAACTCATTCTCAAAAGTTCTATTTTGAGGCATCTTATTCTTCCTTGATTGATTTCCCACCTTTTGACATCTATCACAAGCTTGGAAAAACTTGTGAGCATCCTTGAACAAGGAGGGCCATAAAAATCCACACTACAACACCTTCATTGATGTCCTTTGGCTTCCAAAATCGTCTCCACACTCCAGAGAATGGCAGTGTTGGAGAATTGAGCTCATTTCTTCTTATGGAATACATTTTCTAATCACTTGGTCAGAACATATCTTGTAGAGGAATGACTCTTCATAGAAATAGTTCTTTAGGTCATGGAAGAACTTCTTTCTCTGTTGGTAACTGCAAAATGGAAGCATATCATAAGATACATAATCAACAAAATCAGCATACCACGGGGCTTGTGAAGTGAAGACAGGGAACACATGTTCATCAGGAAAGGAATGCAATATTGGGGAGGGTGCAGGAGCAGAAGAGTTGTTTCCTTCCAGCCTTGAGAGGTGGTCAGCTACCACATTCTCCACTCCCTTTTTGCCTCTTATCTCCATATCAAACTCTTGAAGCAGAACAACCCATCTGATAAGCCTTGGCTTGGCATCCTTCTTGCTCATTAAGAATCTGATAACAACATGATCAGAATACACCACCACTCTGCTGCCCAAGATGTATGGCCTGAACTTGTTGAAAGAATGGATAACAGTCAACATCTCTTTTTCTGTTGTGGTGTAGTTCACTTCAGCAGCACTGAGCATCCTACTTGCATAGTAGATCGTGTGAAATAGCTTTTGCTTTCTTCGGCCAAGCACAGGTCCAATAGCTACATCAGAAGTATCACACATGATCTCAAAGGGTAAGTTCCAATCAGGTGCTGCATAACAAGTGTAGTGATCAAGTGTCTCTTCAACTCATTAAAAGATTTCAAGCATTCATTAGTTAGCTTGAATTCAGCCTCATTTTCAAGCAGATGGCACAGAGGTTAGGCAATAAGCGAGAAACTCTTGATGAATCTTCTGTAGAATCCAGCATGACCCAAGAAACTTCTAACTGCCTGCACTGACATGGAGGGATGCAAGTTCTTAATCACTTTAATCTTGGCTTTGTCAACTTCTAGGCATCTTCTAGACACTTTGTGTTCAAGTACAATGCCCTCTTTGACCATGAAATGACACTTCTCCCTGTTGATAACAAGTTAGACCTCTTCACATCTCTGTAGCACCTTCTTCAGATTTTTAGACATAGTCAAAGCCGTCTCCAAAGACACTGACGTTATCCATGAAGACCTTTATAATATCCTCTATGATGCCTGAAAAGATAGCCATCATACATCTTTGGAATGTGGCAGGAGCATTGCAGAGTCCAAAAGGCATTCTTCTAAAGGCATATATATGATAGGGGCATGTGAATGTGGTCTTCTCCTAATCTTTAGGCACCACAGTGATCTGATTGTACCAACTATAGTCATCAAGGTTGCTATAGAACTCATATCCAGAGAGCCTATCCAACATTTGATCAACAAAAGGTAGGGGATAGTGGCCCTTCCTTGTTGCCTTGTTCAACTCACGGTAGTCCATGCATATTCTCCAGTCAGTCACTGTTCTTGAGGCAATCAACTCCTCATTTTCATTCATCTGTGCTGTGAATCCACCCTTCTTAGGCACACATTGCACAGGACTGATCCATGTGTTATCAAATATTGGATATATCACCCCAGCATCAAGCCATTTCAGCACTTCTTTACTCACTACTTCCTTCATCATTGGGTTCAAACTCCTTTGTGCAGCTATTACGGGTTTGCTGCTATCTTCCAAGAAAATTTTATGCATACAAAATGCTGGAGAGATCCCTTTGATATAATCTAGTATCCAGCCAATAGCTCCTTTATGTTCTTTGAGAACACTCAACAATGCAGCTTCCTGTTCTTTACTCAATTCTTGGTTGATAATCACTAATAAGCTTGGTCATTCTCCGGGAAAAGTATACTTCAAGTGACTAGGAAGGGGCTTCAAATCAAGCTCTGGAGGCTGTACAAAAGAACTTCACTGAGGAGGAGGTTGATCTCCTAAAGGTTCAATCTGTCTTGGATCACAACTAATGTGTTTCTTCATCCAAACTGCACAATGCTCCACCGGTAGTTCTTGAAGAACTTCTGTACTTTTGGTGGTTAAATAGGTGATCAAAGGATCTTGACTACACACTAACTCTTCAAACAGTGCCTCATGGTTTGTCTCCACAGCATAGCAATGCTCAGCATGCCCAATTTCCTCCAAATAATCAGCAGTCATTTTCATGGAAAGTTAAACCTCGAAGCACACCTCTTCATTCTCAATTTGCAGCTTCAACTCTCCTTTTTGCATATCTATCAGTGATCCTCCTTTACTCAAGAATGGTCATTCCATGATAATATGTATGCTCTAGTCCTCCAACATATCTAAGATCACAGTGTCCACAGGAAAGATAAACTTGCCAACCTTAACCAAAATATCTTCTACAATACCTCTTGGCCTTTTTAAGGACTTAACCACGAGCTGAAGTGTGATTCCAGTGGCGTGAGGCTCTCCAAATCCAAGTTTTTGAGAGATAGGATGGGGCATCAAATTGATATTGGCTCCCAAATCACATAAGGGTCGATCAAAAGTCTGCTCTCCAATAGTACAAGGTACTGTGAAGCTTCCTGGATCTGATAACTTTGGTGGAATGACTAGATTCTGACGGCTCAAAATGGCTGAGCACCCTGCTGTGAGGGTGATGATCCTTTCATCATCAATATCCTTCATGAGTTTAGCATAGATTGGCATTTTCTCCAATGCCTCAGCAAAAGGAATATTTATATGCAGCTTTTAGAAAACACAGATGAATTTCTTGAACTGCTGCTCCAAGTGATCCTTTTGAAATCTTTGTGGGTATGGCAGCTGCCTCATAAACTCATCAGTGAGCTCAGGCTACTCCCACTTCTCCTTCTTTTTTCAATCTCCTTTTTGCTTTGATCCTTTTATTTTCAGCTATCACCTCTTCTTCCTCTTTACTTCTTGATGGCACTACCACTGATGGTGAAAGTGCAGGTTCTTCAATTTCACTCCCAGACCTCAAGATAACAGCTTGACAGTTGTCCCTTGGGTTATTCTCAGTAAAACTTGGCAACTTCCCTTGCCGTCTCTCCTGCATTTGTGAAGCTAACTGGCCTATTGCATTTTTCAACTTTTTCAAAGTAGTGTTCTGATTTTGCAGAGAAGCTTAATGGTGCCAAAAACTCAAAGCTCAAGTTTTTGGCACCTTGAAACTCACACTTGCTTGCATAAATTGTGCCAGAATGTCGGCATTTTTCTGAAAGATATCCTGCAGAGCAACCAGTGTGTCACTCTCCTTGATTGCTGCTGCATTTGAGATTTGTTGATATTGAGCAGTAGGGGGTTTCAACAGATAAGAGTTCAACGTGCCCTATGGGTTGCTCCAGCTGAAACCAGGGAATCTTACCTTCAGAAATTCTGATTTCGATAGCCACCCTGATGGCCATACCTCTGTTGGGTTTGCACATAATGCAACTACTCTAAGTCGACTTGTTGGACTTCATAACACTGATTTGAATGTTAGTTTCCTCCACACATCTCACAATAAGAAGTCTGCACTGCAAAATCTTGAGGTGGTTGCTGAATTTTCTGGCCTGGCAGCAACTGATCCAGTTTGGATCCCATCTCTTTCACAGCAACAGTAAGGTTGTCAATTTGGTTGGCACTGTGAGCTTCGATTGTCTCTCTTCTTGCAAGTTTGTCCACCGGTTACTTATAACAATTTTGGGCCAAGGTTTCTAACAAAGCAAATGCTTGGTTATAAATCTTTTGCATGAATGTACCATTTGCAGCTGAATCAACATCTCTCACTGCATCATGATACAATCCAAAATAAAAAAACATTAATTTGCCTCCAATGTTGGAGACAATGGTTCGGACAGCTCCTCAACAGTCCCTTGAATCTTTTCCAAACCTCATAAATGTTTCTCATGACTCATTTTCTTGAAGGTTTGGATCTCTATCTTCTAGAACTCTTGCTGTCCTAGAAGTGGAAAGTGAGTCATGAAAGCCCTTGTCATATCTTTCCATGTTTTGATTGAATTTGGAGGCAAACTATACAGCCACTCCTTTGCCTTGTCTCTGAGTGAAAAATGAAATAATCTCAGTCTTATGGACTCCTGATCCACTCCATTGATCTTGATTGTATCACAAATCTCCAGGAAAGCATCAATGTGAGTGCAGGGGTTGCTGCTTTCAGAACCTCCAAACATAGAATGAGATTACATGAGCTGAATATGGATGGCTTTAGCTCAAAGCTGTGAGCTCTAATCACTGGCATTCTGATAGATGGTGTTGTCTCAACAACAACATGCATAGCAAATGCCTCAATATGCAGATCATCAACATAAGGCAACAATTCTTGATTCATGCTCTCCATGATTTACTCAAATTGGTCTTCCGATTCTTCTTGATATAACTGATATATCTCTGCACTCTCCTAAGAGATCTCAACTCTCTGCTATGTGTCTATTACTCAGGGTCATGAGAAGCACCAGATGCTAAGCTCATAAGCTGCCTGCAAGCACAAAATAGAAACTTGAGACAAACTCAAATAGAAAAGTAAAAACAGTTAACAATGTGGTTTTGTTGCAAACTAAAGGCATGTATTGGCAGTCACTCCCCAGCAACGGTGCCAAAAACTTGATACATGCAAAGTGTACAAATTCAAGTTATAGTATAATGCTATAGAGCAAGGGTCATGATCCACATAGAGAGACTCCAGCACATGCATCTACTTCATAATAACCAACATAGTAACCAAACATTCAGATGGTTGTATCGTTTAACCGTAACCAAGTTCAATTGAAAGCTAAAAGAGTGTAGAACAAATGTTATTAAGACACTTGATAGGACACACAATAGAGAGATGACTCGAGGCTGTGGTGTGTTGCCTTGCTAAATTGCTAATGACTGATTCAACTCACCAAATGACAAACTCTTGCTAATCTAGAACCACAAAACCCATATATAACTAGCCCTATAGTCAAGGGGCTAGCTAGTCTAACCAACTTAGAAGCAGGGTAGGGGTAATACCCCAAGGATGGCCAATTGGTAAACATAGTTCAAGATTTGGCCCAACTTTTAGTCTATATGTGGTCTTGTTCTTGTATGTGACAGCGCAAGTTAGAAAAAATACCCCAAGGACTGCAGTGTGAATACGTCTAATATTGAATCTACACACTTGATGTCTCAACATATGCAAATCACCCAAATAAACTCAATATGTTTTGGCCAAAATATTAAAGATTACCAAAACATTACATATCTAATCAAGAATCAACAAGTATGGTTCAAGTGATTCATAAAAACATTGTCAAAAGCATTAAAATTCAGCTCAACCGTGCCCTACATCTACAAAGTTAGCTCACGCTCGAAGCATGAGCTTATACAAGCAAGAATCTGCAGCTGGAAGCCAAAACCATGGTTGAAATCAGCAAGTTATCTCTGCCAGAGCACCAGATGAGCAGCTTCACCTCTCCTCTAGAAATTGCCTTGTTCGCTGCTCCAAAA
Organism: Pinguicula primuliflora; assembly: GCA_025802335.1. NCBI lineage: Eukaryota > Viridiplantae > Streptophyta > Magnoliopsida > Lamiales > Lentibulariaceae > Pinguicula > Pinguicula primuliflora. Next base: position 7,725 of record JAOYMZ010059617.1, read on the forward strand.
GTAGTATATCTCTAAATGAGAAATGTACAAGCCTTCAAGGTCGATGCCCCTGTGAAATTACGGCATGGCCCTCCAAGAATTCTGAGAGATAGACCGGTTGCAAGGGACTGCTTAGACATTTTGTCCTCTTTTCTCGAAATGGACTGTTTTGCTTGATTTACTTAGAACTCCCACTCTGCTGCATAAAATACATCTCTCGTGTGAATGAAAAGTGTAAAAGATCTGTAAGGTCGCATCATGGTGAAATTACAGCACGACTCTCAATCTGTTTAGAGAGATATGGCTGTTGTAATGGCCAGATCAGTCACTTTATCTTCTTTTCCAGATTTGGCAAAACAACATCTTGGAGGATTGGTGGTCCTTTCCTTATCCAGCAGTTTCTTGTTTGTTTTGACTCCAAATATTGAATATCAAACGAGTACATGTTGCATATAACCATAATCCATCAAATGAACACAAAATACGGCATAAATCAAGTGTATAGGGGATAATATAATTAAATTTGCTAAGCTAAGTAAGCTCAAATGTGATAAAACATGATCTTATCAACATGGGTAGAAACACATCATTGAATGTAGAGATTTATGTTGCAGCACACGCGATGGTTCATAGGTGAGGGTAATATTAGATCTTGAATGATAGATGGATGGATGGTGTAGCTCTAGCAAATAGAACTCTCCCAATTCTCCCTAATCTTCTAGCAAAACATGTTATATATGACAACTCATGGCATATCCCTAGTCTTCAGTATGTAGTACCTTCAAATGTAATTCATGAGGTTATGCAGATCCCTCATGTTTCAGGCCCAGACTCACCGAGCTAGGAGCCTGACATTAACGGTCACTTTTCCAATAGAACAACATGGGATTTGATTAGATACAGAGGAGTCAGTAATAATAGATTCAATAGGATCTGGATTTATGGAATTCCAACTAAGTCTGTTTCTATGGAAATTTTTGCACAATCTTCTGCCTATAGATGCGAGAATACAGGATAAAGGAATTAGAATGGCCTCAAGGTGTTCCTGCTGCTGTCTTAACCCACAAGTTGAGACATTGGAACACTTATTCTATGACAGAGAAATAGTCTCGCAACTATAGCCTCATTTTGAAAGTATCTGCGAAATTCCCATTCCAGTAGGGACTGATTTACTAAAGTTTGATGCCTGGATGGAAACCATAGGTAAAAGTAAGGTACACTCACTCATTTGTTTGATCACATTTACAATGGTTAGCTGGCAGACTTGGAAAAGCAAATGCTCTCTCAAATTCGAGGAAACTACAATGCACGCATATGACATGCAACGGGCCATTGATCAACAGATCAGGGAAGTACTTAAATTTTCCAATATGAAAAAGATCTCATTGTCTTACTGAATTTAGGATTTTGCATAGATTTGAGATCAATGATCCAATTCGTCCGGCTAAATCTCAAATCTTAGAAGCTAGACTGCCCCTGTACTAGAGCACATCAAAATTAACACTCACAGTATTGACTCTCTAGCTGGAAATGTGTTTGTAGGTGGAGCCATTTCCGGCGACCAAAAAGGAGCGTTCATCCATGCTAACACATGCTCTGTTTCCAGCTCCAGAACAGCTGCAGAATCCCAATCTCTCCTGCAGGAACTCACCTAAAATCTGGATGCGCGAAATAGGAAGGTTGAAATTGAGTCTTGCTCCTCATCTTTACTATCTCAAATATCTAATGTGCAGGGACCTTGGAGGATTCGTGCTCAGCTAGTAGAAATTCGAGACACTCTCCAACAAACATCATCCTGGCTCACCCGGATCTGTAGACTCAACGAGAATAAATCTGCAGTGCTAATAGCTACTAAGGGAGATGCAATTGCCAATCAGATCTTTCAATTCTTCACTCAAGTTCCGCAAGAAGTTCAATCATAAATACTGGTGCATGCATTTGAGGTGCTTGATACTACTTACAACCTTCACCAACAACAACAATAACACCTTTAAAAAATGAAGCATGCATCTGTCGTGTGAAGACGTTGCAATACTCTCTTCAAGCCCCACACAATGTACAATGTAGCTACTTTGCGAACATGCAGAGAGATGTTATAGTTACTACTCCAATCACACAAAGACGCAAAACAAGGAACAGGCGAAACTCCTCTATTTCATTATCCATATTTCCTGTTTTGCAAGTTACCACTTTGGCAAACTTATAGCTTTAAGTTTGGACTTAAGATTCATTTTTTCAACTCGTATATTTATAAGCATTGTGAAAGGCAAAAACTTTAGTTCAATAGTCCATAAGCTTGTAGAACATTACGGACCGCACAAGAGCCTAATTTTTTCATTAACACGTAACCTAGGTAACACAGTTGTGGGGGTGCGGGTGCGGGGGCGGATACGATACGTATCCGATACGGGTGCGAGGTTATTTGAAAAATATAGGATACGAGTGCGGGGCTATATATGTAAATATTAAAAATATAAGGACTAAATTGTAAATATAAAAAATATATAGAAAGAAATATAAATACAATAATATAAGTAACATTACCAAAGCATAAAAATAACTAAGTATTTATTTTGAAAAATATAGGATACGTACGTTGCGGCTGATTTTCTTCCCGCAGACAGTCAAGGGTTTGCAAATTTTGGTAGATCCACGGCTTGTTTGCAATGAATGAATGTGCAATTTTTGATAGGTTAAGATTTTATTACAGATACGGCCGTATCCATACCGTATCTGTAATTTAAAATTACAGATACGGCCCGATACGTATATATACATATCGGGCGTATCGGGACCGTATCCGTATCCGATACGCACCCGATACGGGATACGATCTCAAATAAGTGTATCCGTGCTTCCTAGCACGTAACCTCACTCCGACGGATTAAAAAAAACTCTGAACATGGAGGTGACATTAAGGGATCTATATACCTGAACAAAATTTCTTAAGTATCATGCTGAAATTTTTGAATGTGTGGGGTATACCGTTCACCTTTCAGTGGATGATGAATGTAATGCAACAGAAACTGAGTGATTGCAATTGACAAATCATGGAATGCCATATGGTGCAATTGCAAAAAGTTTTCAAACTAATTATCAGAACAGTTTAAAGAAAGAGCTTGTTCATCTGTCCGTGGACAAAAGCAGGGTATCATATGTCCGACTCATTGGCTCTCCAGATCCTCTAATCTCAATCAAGCCACAAAATGATGAAACATACAAACCCATTTATGCCAACCTGAAATAAAATCCAAATAAAATTCGTGTAAGCAAACCATGAGAAATGAATATTTGATAGAAAACCCAAGCATTTAGTCAGAAAATCCACCCAAAAAATCAAGGAAAAGAAACTTGGCGAACAACAATGATTATGAAATTGCTTGCATATCATCCAACAACAGCATATCTTTAAGATTCCAATAACAACATGAAATTGCTTGCAGGTTTTTCGAAATTAATTTTCGGATGAGCACAACATGGAATTTGGGTTGCAGATATGAAAATTTAGGGAAAATTTGATGGAAGAAGTCGCAGGATTCATCATTGAAACTTGGAAGAGTCATCTCGCAGGATTCCTCTCTTCATGTCAGAACGAGACATGAAAGAAACGCGATGTATGTGAGGGAGAATTGGCTCATTAATGAAGATTTAATCTCACCCAACATAAAAGTCTGATAGCTGACATTAAAGTTATACATATAAGAATTTGGTTGTACAAATGGGTTGTGGATAGGAACCTCATGTTTAGGTGTGGTTCTGGTCTATAAATAGGATATCAAAATAGGACATCATGAGTTTTTGATCTCCTATATATAAAATTTCTAATGGTGTGACAAATTCTGACAACAGGCGATGCTAGTGGTCAAAATTAAAAATATTTGTTCATTTATGTGTTCATATATATGTGCATTAAACTTGTCCCTATATAGAGAGAGAGTAAGGATCCTATACCCAGCCTATATATCCAATTACATACTCAATTTTTTTAATAAGGTGACCTAACACAACCCGTTGTGGTCCCACAGATGGAAAGTCTATAAGTTAGAAATCGAAAGTTTAATGCTTTGTTGCGGTCCTTTGTTGGAATTGACTATATCGATGGAGAGCATATACATAGGAAACCAAGAGTCCTAAGCTCTGACCGAATTCCGATGATGACATCTACGCTAATTTCGTTGCACTTTCTTCGTGGTGGCATGCAAAGTGTACACGATCAACAAGTAGTACCTTGATGGTGCGCAATAGTCATTCTTCCACAAGGAAGGTCCTAAACATGCATCAACCAATTTCGGGATAACCAAACATAAGGGGTATGAACTACAGAATTTTAGAATATATATACTCCAGAATTTGCCACCATCCTCTAGCCCAACTCCACAGAACAAACCCTTCAGACTTGGGGCAAATCCTCTCTAGAAAATACTCACACCTACTCCAGCATTTGAACTTTCCTTTTAGCTCAATTCTGCACGAGTTTGCATAGTTTTGCATGAGTTTGCACAATATTGCCATATTTGATCTTTAAATCTGTAACAACACAATTTAGCACAAAATAAAGTGTAAAATAAGTGATTAGGGCATAATTCATTGAAAAATACTAATCTAAATGAGCTCAAAACATGATATAAATTGATCTCATCGCCAACGTCCTGGTTTGGAAGTTATGCGAGCTGCAAGGACTCGGAAGTCATTTCTCCAACCTTGCACTAAAATGGCCAAGATACTTTTGGAGGGATTTGTGGCTACTTCCTGAAATAGATAGATCTATCTCTTTTGTCCCCTTTGTGTGTAGAAACACCACATAGCACGTCCACAAGTCCATGTGCACCTAATCGATACATTTAAGAAGAAAATAAGATGTAAAACAAGTGAATAGGGCATAATAAAATGAAAAACACTCATCTAAATAAGATCAAAACATGGTATAATGTGAGCTTATCAACTACCCAACACTTGAATTATGTTTGTCCTCAAGCATATAATCAATCTAAGCTGCCATAAATGTCTAAAATGTAGCATGTATGCATGATGAAGGAGGTTCAAGATAAGAAGATATCATGCATTATGTAGATGAGTTTGGTATGAAGAATGGCTCGAAGCAATGCATCAAAATGTACCTAAATGGTTCAAATCACACTATAATATCAGTGTTATGCAAAAGTGAGCTCAAAAGGGAACTTGCAACTAGAAGGAGGCAAAATAGGAGAATGAATGCATCACTATACATTTCCTCGGTTCATGCTTCCCTAGCAGCTCCAAAGTGTGTCCTTTCTAACCTTTATTCTGCTTTCTCTAGTGATAAATTGAACTCTTATCCATCTATCCTCTAACCTTGTGCACGAGTCTTTGCAGCAATCTCAAGTTGAGTCTCAACTCCATCACGCTCATAAGGGGATAGTGTTTAGGTGAAAGGTTACTCTCTTG